>BQNB010086000.1:10068-26580 GCA_026074375.1 Tanacetum coccineum | reverse complement strand
GTATGTTATTGACCCGTTTGTTTAAAGTCATCATAAATAAAAATCGTGAATTGTACAATGAGTCTTATGTCTTGTACGATCGTGCTATGAATCCTCTTGCCGCTCAACAAGAGCTAAAGCCTAGAAAGGATCGTGGCACGAGAAGAGGTCGTCACTCCACTTCTTATTCTTCCGCCTTTGACCAACCATCCTCTTCTCATCTTAATGATGATGATGGAAATGGCGAAGGGACCTCGCGTGCAAGCACTCCTTCCCCCATTCGTTATGTCAATTCGTTAACCAATCAAGTTCCTTAAGTTTTTCAAAACCCACCTAACATTGAACCTCACTTGGAACCCTTTTACACCCGTCAAACCTAAATCATCAACCGTCAAGTTCAGATTCGAGACGAGCAACGTGGTGGATTAAGGTCAATCGGGAAAGGCCTCAAAAACTTGTGGAGAAATATCAAGAAGTGAGAAATATAGAAATGTGCTTTGTGACATTATTAATTATATTACTTATTACACTATGAAGCTTAAGTACTTAAACTTATATTATTTAGTGATAACTTAGTATGTAGTACGGGCAACATAACTTGCCTTGGATGATCTTTTGATTTTATCATCCTAAACACTTGTTTTCATGGTACTTGACACACTATAATTACCTCTATGATGATATGCATGCTTATCCCTTAGTCAATATGCATATATGTGTCTCTTTGATTGAATTTAGTATGATAAGTGTTATGAATTTAATTGTTAAGTGTTAGATAATTCATCTTGACAATATAGTTGATTGCGAAAAGGGTAAATTTTACACCCCCAATTTTCACGCAGCAGAATATACAACATTGGGTGTTAATTCATAGCACAAGGTAACAAAGATATAGAAAACGACTCGAAAAGAGACGTTTTAAAACATTGATGCCATTCTTATAAAGAAGTTTCAGAGTAACGAATGCTCCCAATGCTCAGCTAGCAATATAATAACCTGAGAAAATACATGCAAAAACGTCAACAATAATGTTGGTGAATTCATAGGTTTAAGTAAAAGCAGTATTGAAATAGTTCAAGAAATATTTCTGTAAGAAGAGTAGCGTTACAACATTCAAAAGTATGGTTTTCGAAATCCAAGTAATGTGTCAATAAACCATTGAGTGAATCCATAGAGTTTGTAAGAGATAAAAGAGAACACAAGTTTGGTTCATCGAGTGACTTGTTGTACGGACAAGCCATTAATCACGTTTCTATTGCAATGAGCTCATGACACCGAAGCCTTGACGTTAACACATATCTTGTATGTAAATCATGTTGCCCCATAACTAGGTATTATTGCCTTATACCTAAATTCTAAATACAAATTGTCCGTTGACTGGGTGCTCGAAAGGATTCGATTCATACCCCCGGACAGGGCTGTCAAACCCAATAGATCTATTTATTTGTACTAGCGCTCACCCATTATAGGCAATTAACAGTTCATGATGTTGGGGTCTTTTGGCAATAACTACTCATGCAATTGATCTCATATTTGGGTCCAGCATACCATAAAGTTTCTTGTGTCCAGTTTATAAAACAAGCATGTATCAAACATGTATTAGAAATCATGTGGTAGGCAAGTAAAAGCTTTAGTAAAAACATTCATGTAACGCTTATGTAATAGTAACTGATAAGTTATTCGGTAAAACAAGCATGTATTCTCACCCCAAAAAAAATAATTTAAGAAAACCATTAAAAGAGAAAAGGTGGGGCTATGAACTCACCTTGATGTTGCAGAGAAACTAGCAGAAATGCAAATAATAATCACAGCACAACGGAGAATGGAACAGCTCGACCAAGAAGATGCAGCTTAATTTAACGGCTATATCCTACTACTTAGGATAATGAATTTGGGTTCCCCGATAATTGGTTACGTCAACGCGACACGTTGATAAAGGATTGAGGTTTCAAGTTGGATGAGTTTGGTGGGTGGTTAAATAAAATACACCGAAAAGAATACACAAAGTATGTAATATATTCCGTATATATTACATATGAAAAAGAAACAATTATATAATTCATGTGGCGAATCATATAATAAAGACAAACAAACAAAAGAATAAGTCGCAACATATAATACTTTACACGTATTATTTAAGAAACGTAAGAAAAATAATCGTAACAATATAATTCGACACGTTTTCGAAATTCACTTTACTAAATAAATAAAACGTTCTTGCATAAAAGTAAACACACGTTTTAAAGTTACAAAATAAGTAAAAGATGTTTCTAAAGTCTTTACAAAAAGTTATGACTTTATTTCCTAGTCCAGGATTTATAAAAATAATATTTATAAATTAATATTTTATTTTCTTGACGGGTTTTAGTTAAAATAGTTATCTCGTTTGTAAAAGCATAGTTTTCGATCTTTCACCGGTTTATTGTATATTTATAATTTAATAGTTTTAAAACTATATAACTTTGTCCATTTATCGGGTTTGTAATATAATAGAAGTTTTATTGAAAACTACTAAGTATAAGAATTTTAGAAATTTCGGCATGACCTTGCCGTTTATACAACGTTTCCCTTATTCATAAATTTCAATATTTTTCCACTCTTTATCAATCTATGTTGCAAACATCCGCGTGTTATATTATATATATCTACGAAATCAAACAAACAATTAAAAGACAATATATAACCAAACACACCCTTGGGTGTTAGCGGCCAAAACAAACGCACCCTAAAGCTGTAAAACAGCGAACCAAACGCACCCTAGTGGGCCGTAGAACGCAGAACCAAACACGCCCTTATGGGCTGTTAAACCCAACTCCAAACGCCCCCTGCTGGGCTATTAACTCAGCAACCAAACACCCCTTTGGGGCAGTTTAAAGCCAGAAACAAACGCACCCAATAGTTGTAAAACAGCCATCCAAACGCCCCTGCTAGGCCGAAATCACAGCAAACAAACACCCCATGGTGGGCTGTTTTACACAGCCAAACGCACTCTAGTCGGTGTGACAATCAAACCGAACCCACCCTTGTGGTTTTAATAGACTGAACTAAGTACCCCTCGAGGGGGGGAGGGGTTGCTGCTGCCACCGAAAACAACAACCAACGCACCCCTTTGGGTGATTCTGCCAAAACCCAAGGCACCCCTTTGTGGTACAAAACCAACCGAGAACAAACGCCCCTCATGGGGGGGCTGACCACCACCGAACGCACTCTTGGCTATGGTGACATGGTGGGGTGGTCGCGGTGACGTTGGTGGTGAGCCGCGGAGGCTGCATGGTGGCCGGTGGTGGCGAGGTTGAAGATGGTGGTGTTGGCTGTTTGAGGTGACAGGGGAGATGAAGATGAGGTGGTTGTGATGGTGTTGGTGGATGTGGTGGTTGCAGCGGCGGGGCTGTGGTGGTGGTGGTTATGGTGATGAGGATGACAGCGGGGGTGTGGGGCGGCGATGGTAGTGATGATGATGAGGGTGGTGTTATGGTGGGCTGCGGTGGGGAGGCAGCCGGAGGAGGGGGCGGCGCGTGGCGGCGAGTGACAAGGGGGATCGAGTAGATCGGGTCACGAGGAATATTTTCGGAGTTGGCCGGAAAAGCCCGTGGAAAAAGTTTTCCGGCCGCGGCGGCGTGGTGGTGGCCGGAATCCGACGGCTGGCCGGCGGTGGAGGGGCGGCCGGAATTATTTTGGGAGAGAGAGAGAGAGATATAGTGGTGTGTGTGTTTTTATATTTATAAAATGATAAAATGAAATTTTTAATATAAAATTTTATATTTATATTAAAACTTTAATATTAAGTGACATGTTTAATATAGTTAAGGGTTACAAATGAAAATATTACCACAGGGACCATATGTGTAACTTTTGAGTAATCTTTTATAAAATAGTGGTTCGGGACTCGTTTGGGCGACTTAACGGATGATTCAAATCACGAAACTTGCGCCATTGTTTTCCAAATCATTTTTCCAACAAAAATGAGTATTTACTTGATAATATTTCATAAATATTTTTATAATATTTATAAAAATATTCGTTATTTATTTAATGAACCGGTTATGTCTCGTCCGAAATAGAAAAGAAAAAAAATGGATTTCAACTCGAATATTCGCGTTCTCAACAAACGCTTTTAACAAGAAAAATCAGGTTCGACTTAAATACATTCATAATGAGAGTTTAGGAAAACATATAGCCGAAAGAAAGACCATCATAAATACATATATAGAACAATGAAGAAGTAAGTAAAACTTAGGACTGAAGGTGTTCGGGTCTACGGTCAAACTAAAAAAGTTATCAGGAATGTCGTTTTACATCAAATTGCTTTAGAGTCTGAATAATAAAAACATGATTTAGTGGTTCGTTTTTGATAAATTCCATGAATTAAATTATTTCCTTTTTCGTTTTCGAATCAAATAATTTAAAATAAATTTTATAAACGACAACATGTAATAATAAATATGATTTATTATTTAAATATGTTTCAAAAATTGACGGTTGTTATAATCAGACCAGGTGCGATGATGGTGGTCACTTTCACGTGAATATCACACCATCCATCGGTGTCATCACTTTCCTAAGTTCTCTGTTCTTATCTTGGTAACCACTATTTAACTATATCCCAATTAAACACGTAGTACCCTGCAACACGCTCTACCACACACAAGGAAATATTCAATCCTTTTGGTGGTGCAAACCACTGAACCCCTTCTTTTCCCCTTTCACGCGTGCTTGCCTTTTTGGAGGTGCGTCACAATGGTTCACACTTGATCTTGACGCCTAGTGAGCACATAATTTGTGGTGCTACTCTTACTACGCCCAACCTTATTATCTAAGTAGTTCTGTTGGTTTTACAAAAAATTTAAAAGCTGTTTGCTATTGTGCAAAAAGAAAAATCTTTAAAGATTCTGGAATTTTCAAATCTTTAAGGAACAAATTTTTTTCTTCAAAATATCGTCTTCATCTTAATTGATATGCTTTTTTGCATTCGAGTATATATACGTTAGTTAACTAGTGTTTGAAGATGCTCTTGCTAGAGATGCAGGTTGTATTTATTGTGTTGAAAATTTAGTTTTATTCAAGGGTTCTTTATATTCAGTCGGGCTCTATCTGTGTGTCAGTTATTAGTAACGACTTCTCAAATCCTTGTAAGAGACATATCTAATAGTCAATTAATAGAAAATGAAAAGAAATATTCTTCACAAACTAGTTGCAAAATAAGATTATAACTAGTAATCGTTATATTTAATGGCTCAACAGTTGAATGCATCGGCTCAACATTTGAATGCATCATGCTCTTGCGTTTCCTGTTATCAATTCACCTATTTAAATCGTAAAATATATTCAGACATTTTGATAGTTTAAAATTGATATAGCACATTGTAATGGATAGAAGAAAGCCTATGAAACTATGAATATCGTTTCTATACTTTTCGTATATTGATGCATGTAATTTGTCACAGCTTTTAAAATCTCATAAACTAGTCATAAGGTGCTTAATTTTGTTAAAACTCTATATAAATACTTCCATCTGTTTTAATTTACTGTTCATAAACTTTACAGTTTGTAAATGACATAGATATTAAGGTAGTACTAATGAGCTAGTTAAATTCAATTTAAATGAAGTCATTTATAAACATGATCTTGGTTAATTCATGTTGAGTTTGGTTCAAATAGAAAGTGATTTTGGGTAAAAATGATAAAAAGTGTAGAGAATTCATTTATGTGTCATTAATATCATGTGAAAATTCATTTATGTGTCATTAATATCATATGAAAATGTGTCAATTGTGTGTCAGTTACAAGAAATTATGTGCAAGTGTGTCAACATTGTTAGCTAAAAAATTCATGTGTGTCAATAATAGCGTATTAATAGTGTGTCAACATCGCTAGTGTGTCAGTTACAAGTTGTTATGTGTCAAATATGTAATTAATACCTCAATTTAATCTCATTAATACCTCACATCCAATGGCTAGAAATCCTTCCTATACTTTTTACCATTTCTAACTTTTCACGATAACCTCACCCAATTCATGTTACTCATGATCATGTCACTTCTTGAGCTTTAAATTTGGTGTTTAGTCTAGAAACTCATAAAATAATAACTGGAAATTTTCATGTCGTTAGACTTTCTTATTTTACTAATTTTATTTGGTTTGAATGATGTAAGTAATTAAATATTTGCCCAGTTAATATCGGCGGAACATTCCACAATGTTAATTACATACGCAATAATATTTAATGAAATTCGAATGCAAGTGCACAAAAAATTTAATTGTTAATGTTTGCTTAAACCTTTATATAAATAGTATCTATACTTTGAGGCCATAATATTAAAACAAACCAAGGTATCGACAGAGAGAAAAAAAAAAGATTGAAAGGGTAATGGAGTATTGCAGAAAATTTGAGTTAACAGTTCATTCTGCAACTAATTTAGAAAACGTAAGAAAGTTAAAGTCATTGGACATGGAAGTATATGCCAAGGTATTAATTCATTTTTATCCATATGTTTCGGAATTTAATCATATATACAGTACATAAAGTATGTATGCTTGTGTATGTCCATATTGACAAGGGTGAAGCCAAAAGATATATATACAGTACATAAAGTATCTTTATTTTTTCTCACTTATTATCTCGTACATGTTCTTTAATACAACGAGGTTTTTCACCCGTTCTGCTGCAAAGTGTGAGTTTTTACGTTAAAGACTAACTTTGCAACAGAACGTTAACACAATGACTATTTCTGTATAGTAAGTTAGTCATTAAAGACTAACTTTGCAGTGGACCGCGATAACCCCAATAACTATTTTCGTAGATTGTTTCTGAATTTTTTTTATGAAAATAGTCCTTGGGTTAGCATTACGTTGCAAAGTTAGTCATTAAGGACTAACTTCGCAATGGACTGATAACCTCAAGGACTGTTTCTATAAATTAATTTTACGAAAATAGTCCTTGGGTTAGCTTTTTGTTGCAAATTTAGTCATTAAGGACTAACTTTGCAATTGACCAATAACCTCAAAGACTGTTTCCGTAATTTATGTGTTGTAATGACATATTTGCAATGGACCGATAACCTCAAAGACTGTTTCTGTAAATTAATTTTACGGAAATAGTCTTTGGGTTAGCGTTTCGTTGCAAAATTAGTCATTAAGGACTAACTTTGCAACTAACTGATAACCCCATGGACTACTTCCATAAATTTGGCTCTGGTGAAAAAAGCTCGACTCCGAGAACTGCCTTTTGTTTATATAGTATAGGTCTTAATATTGTTTTATATTTTCTTTGACATATCTTGGTGCTCGTAAACGTAATCATTCTTATACAAGTTTACTTTTTTGAGGCATACTATGGTTTTACAATAGGTAGTTATCGGTGGGAACAAAAGACAAGAAAGACGAACTCCAGTTGATAAGCATGGCCTTACGAATCCAGCATGGCATCACACTATAAAGTATGTTATAGACGAGTCGGGCATACATCATCATGGTTCTGTACTTGTGATCAAGCTTTATTGTAAACGTCTTTTGGGTGATAGATATATTGGAGAAGTTCACAAGTCACTAAACGAGCTTTATAATCATGCGTACCAAACAGGCGGCAATGGAGCTTTTTGTTCTGCAGTGCAAATTGGCTCGGCCGTATCTCAAGGACAACTTTATGTCTCGTACAACTTTGGTGAGAAGAAATCTATGGAGCATCTGATGCGTTCAAACAATATTTCAGACTATTTATTCATCAATCCTAATGCAACTTGATATGGATCACCTTTCGACGTGCTTACTATACTCGTAAACGCTATCACCACTGCTCACTTTCTCTCCGAAGATGAAATATACAACATACGTACTCCTAATGGTAAATACAGTAGATTCGTGTGATTTTATTGGAAACAGCTAAATAAAAATTGAAAGTTATCTTTCTTATTTGCATTCTATAGGTCTCATAATATTTAGATGAGTAAACTACACCAGTGGTCCTTGTGGTTTGCGTTGACCAACACTGGTAGTCCCTTGATCAAACTAATTGTGCCGTTGGATCTTAAGTTGCAAACGTTAGGCGTGGCTGGCCCCTCATTTCTTGGGGGTCCATAAACGCTAGTTAAGTTTATTAACGACAAGGGTAATATCGTCTTTTCCCACCCACTAATACCATTTATTAAAGAGTAAACTACACCAGTGGTCCTTGTGGTTTTTTAAAAAGTTCGAAAATTTTGAAAAATTTTTATTTTTAAAAACTTGAAAAAATGTTTGGAAATATGAAAAAAAAATTCAAAAATTGGAAAAAAAGTTCGAAAATTTGAAAAAAGTTGATTTTTTTCAAATCGAAAATTTGGAAAATATTTCGAAAATTAGAAAAAAAATAATTTAGAAAATTTGAAAAATTAATATTTTTGAAAATTAAAAAAAGTTGGAAAGTTTGAAAAAAATATTGGAAATTTGGAAAAAATGTTCGAAAATATAAAAAACAAAATCGGAAATTGGTAAAAAAAATTGAAAAACAAATCGATATTTTTTCAAATCGAAAATATAAAAAAGTTCGAAAATATAAAAAAATATTGGAAACTTGAAAAAACATCGATATTTTTCAAATCGAAAATTTGAAAAAAAAGTTCGAAAATTTGAAAAACAAATCGATATTTTTTTTTGAAAATTTGAAAAAAGTTCAAAAACATGAAAAAAAAGTTCGAAAATATGAAAAAATCGAAAATTAAAAAAAATCGATATTTTCAAATCGAAAATTTGAAAAAAAATCGATATTTTCAAATCGAAAAAAAAAAAATATCGATTTGTTTTTCAAATTTTCGAACTTTTTTTTCAAATTTTCGATTTGAAAAATATCGATGTTTTTTCAAGTTTCCAATATTTTTTTATATTTTCGAACTTTTTTATATTTTCGATTTGAAAAAATATCGATTTGTTTTTCAATTTTTTTTTACCAATTTCCGATTTTGTTTTTTATATTTTCGAACATTTTTTCCAAATTTCCAATATTTTTTTCAAACTTTCCAACTTTTTTTAATTTTCAAAAATATTAATTTTTCAAATTTTCTAAATTATTTTTTTTTCTAATTTTCGAAATATTTTCCAAATTTTCGATTTGAAAAAAATCAACTTTTTTCAAATTTTCGAACTTTTTTTCCAATTTTTGAATTTTTTTTTCATATTTCCAAACTTTTTTTCAAGTTTTAAAAAAAAAATCCAAAATTTTCGATCTTTTTAAAAAACCACAAGGACCACTGGTGTAGTTTAGTCTTTAATAAATGGTATCAGTGGGTGGGAAAAGACGATATTACCCTTGTCGTTAATAAACTTAACTAGCGTTTATAGACCCCCAAGAAATGAGGGACCAGCCACGCCTAACGTTTGCCACTTAAGGTCCGACGGTGCAATTAGTTTGGTCAAGGGATTACCGGTGTTGGTCAACGCAAACCACAAGGAACACTGGTGTAGTTTACTCTCTTTAGATATATTGTATATATGATGTTTTGCTAATATGAAGTAAAATAAAAGATACGTATGTTACAACTTGTTAGTGTAGAGAAACATATACAATTTTATGTTTAAAACCAGTTAACAAAGTAAATAAATAATAAAATAAAATAGATAAATATATACAAGAGGTAAAAGATCAGAAGACACAAACGATTGGAAAATATAAACATGGGTAAAAGCTATAAATGCTCTACCTACTTACAAAAAAGGTCCAATATAAATAACCGACGTGAAAAACACTCATTATGCATTATATATTTTTATCTTGTGATTCATTATGCATAACATACTTTTTCTCTATGATTCATTATGCATATGTAAAAAAGTACGCATAATGAATCAAAAACCCGGTATATTATGCATAATGAGTGTTTTTCACGTTGATTATTCATTTTGGACCATTTTTGTAAGTAGGTAGAGCATTTATAGCTTTTACCCTATAAACAATGCAAAATAAAGTAAACTACACCGTTCGTCTTTGTGGTTTGCGTTGACCACATCCTATAGTCCTTCGACCAAAAAAATGCGTCATCCGTCCTTAAGTGGGAAATGTTATGCGTCGTTGGTCCCTCCCTTTAACGGCTCTCGGTAACATTCGTTAAATCACCTCATGTGATACCCACATGAAGGCATTTCCGTCATTTCACATTTCATCTTCTTTCTTATTCTTCTTCATCTCAAACCATCATCACCTGCTACTATTTTTTTCACACTCATCATTTTTTATTTTTTTAGAAAGGCAAAAAATAACTCATCATGATACCATTTGATTCATTATCATCATCAAAAACAAAAAATCCAAAACACATCTATTTACCAAAATCGTTATCATCATCAAGAACAAAAAAATCTAACACATATTCATTTCATCAACAAAAGAAAAAACAAACTAACACAAATCCGTGATTTGGGAAACAACCTGAGCCAGAAATACAAAATTCACATGTTGTTACATGGTTCATAGTATGCCGAACCAACCCAAACAGACTCGACCCAGAACCCGACGCACCAGAACCACCAACCTCACCGGTGGCCCCGCCACTTTCACCACCACCGACACCACCACTTTTACCTTCGACCACCACCGGCCACCTTAACAAACCCCAAAATCAACACAACCCAAAATCCTAAATAAACATCTTATCACCACTAACTTACCAAAACTAAAATAAACACAAAAATATCATATAAGAAAACGTATGCATTCCACAGGCCCACTCCCAAATCGTTTTGGTTTACTATTTTTGCAAGACCAGTTTAATCCTTTTCATCTTTGTGTTTTAAAATGTTTTTTAATAACCCATTAAACCATCAACCATGAAATCAAAATTTTTATTAGTATAGAATACAAAACCCACGAATTAAATCTTTCAACCTAGTATCCACTGACCAAAACATAAATCCTAGCAAATAAATCATTTAAACCCACCTATACCATCTTAATATTAACATATTGTTCTGCCGATGGAAACGGCGGCGACTCGTGGCGTGGATTTGAGTGGTTGGTTAGGTTTTCTTGGAGATGATAAGATTATTAGTGAAGATTTTGCTTTGATGAAGTGTTTTGTTTTAGTTAAATTTGATTTTTTATGGATATACATGGAAATTTAAGTTTGATATCAGATCTTGGTATTGATTGGTATTAGTGTTTGCAGGTATTATAATTTGATGTTCATAAAAGAGTAGAAGCAAAAGAGAGAAAAAAGAATTAGAGGGACCGAAAGATGATTAGATATGTGTTTGACTTTTATAAAATACAAAGATAATAGGACGAAAATACCCTCGCTTCTATATCATGTTTAGCTGGTTAACGAGTGTTAGCTAGAGCCGTTAGAGAGAGGGACCAACGACGCATAACGTTTCCCACTTAAGGACGGATGGCGCATTTTTTTGGTCAAAGGACTATAGGCTGCGGTCAACGCAAACCATAAGGACGAACGGTGTAGTTTACTCTGAAAAATATAAACAAAGAACATATCAGTAAAAATCAAGATCATGTTTAAGCAATTGCAACTGAGGATCATGTTTGACACAATTCTCTTAAAACGGATTCATCGTCTTTCATTCCTTCCTCCTTAATGTATGTAACTGAGTTTTAAAACTTATAATAAGAACTAACCGACTACTTATTACTACAATCAGGCAGTGGACCCTATCGTGTACAGTGTACAATATATATAGTGATGGTAAACCCATGAAACTATGTAATTTGTGGGTTTCAATGTTTAGACTATTAATTTTCGCAAGGTTTTGCCGTTTTGGTTATCACTAAAAAGAAACTAAAAACAAATAAGCTTTGAATAAAGATTAACAGAAGTAGTTGTAGGTTGTGAAACAATAACAATAAAAAGGTACGCTCGTTTGATATGCGACCTAGTTGCACAAACATAATGATTGTATGTGTTTACTGTTGTTAAGTCGTTAACAAATCACAAATAAGTTAGTTACTAAATGAATTGCGAGTTTAAGTAATAATTAACTATTCTACACAAAATTTACTCCTATAGAGATATGCTTTCTGGAAATCTATGATATTAAGTGAATTCGGTAGACATATAACTACAGAAAGGGTCATAATGTTCAATTTGTCATGTCATGAATTATTGATGATACTAGTATTAACTACTTTACGCAAAATTAATGCTTCCCTATAAGAACTAGAGCCTAATCAACACCTAAAATTACCAGTTGAGACAAATCAATGCTACTCTCACAGAACAAGTCAAATAGTTATGCCTTTCTTTTTTTAAAAATGTCAGATAATTATAAAACACATACAATTAGCAGGAACACCGGGTGCATTAATGCTGCCCGACCCGCCCTATCATTAAATACTCCCGACCCGAACAATTAAAAAACCTTGGAGTGGAGCTGTATAACTTTCTCACATACACGTGTATCATACGTGTCCCTTCCCCTCTTCTCCCTCATTTCCCTTGAATCTCACTCTCTCTGTATGAAAAACAGATCTGGTCCATCTTCATCACAAAGCATACTAGGTGCGATAGTATTCACAGACATATCATATTCGGTCTTTGAAGGTATGTATTTTATAAGATTGAGACTTTCTTTCAATTTTGGGGGAAAATGAATTTTGATTATATTTTTTTATTAGTTTGGTGAAATTTTATCAGGGATTCTCTTTATGGGCTAATTCTGAAATTATGCAAGTTTATTAATCATAATCGAATTCTTGATTTTATGTATTCTTATATATTATCTAGGTTTTTTTGTTGTTTTTTTTTGATTTTGTAAATTAGGGAGAAATGGATGCAAATGGTGGGATAATTGTGAATTCATTATGGGTTTTGTTTTGTATCAGGAAAGATGAAAATGGATGAGTTAGAATGTGTTTAATGGTGGAGACACAATGGTAAGTAGGGGTTGTGAGTCTACGGGCAAGGTCACATTCATTGTTGTACATGATTTGTGGCCCTTTTTGGTGTCATTTCGATATTAGAAATTTTTTGATACACATTGAGGTTATCTATATCTTGGCGGGGCATTTACTATATTTGCAGCCATGGGGTCGCTTCTGACATTGAAGGTATACAAACATAGTGCTAGGGGTGAGCATATGTACCGAGAACCGCGGTTCCGAACCGAACCGAACCGGAACCGACCCAACCCGAACCGAATTTTTGAACTGCGGTTCGGTTTCGGTTCCTCAATATGTCAAAATTTCGGTTCTCGGTTCGGTTCGGTTTGGAACCGCGGTTCTCGGTTCCAGAACCGAAGAACCGCCGACTTCAAATATATGGGATTTTTATTAGATTTTTGGTTTTTTTACGTGATACTTCAAACATTCATCGTGATTTTAATAGTTTAACAAGGTACAATAGTTTCATCCTTGTTGCAACTTCATGTTTATATTTCTTCATAACAATTACATTAACACATAATTCAAAAATTCATACATTCTCGTTATTGAAAAGAGTCTCACGGCCGGCACGGGGAAAGAATAGCGTCCTGGTATCAGGTAAGGTACGTAGATGTGTGAAACACATTAAGAATATTGAGTTTTTGGATGTTTTTTAGAAATTAGCGGTTCCAATCGGGTAGAACCGAAAATACCCGAACCGAACCCGAGAACCGAAGCGGAACCAAAACATACTCTCGGTTCGGTTCTCGGTTCCTAAAATATATGTTTTTCGGTTCTCGGTTCTCTCAGTTTCGGGTCGGTTCGGTGCGGTTCCGGAACCGCGCTCACCCCTACATAGTGTTGCTCCTGACATTTTGTGCAGTAACTTCATATATTATTTGTTTCATCTGAAGTTATCGGCACCATTTTGGGTTTTTTGTTTTTCCTGTTTTTCATAAAGGTGCTAGAGCAAGGTAATCTCATTAAGCTTGCAGCCATGAGGGACCTTTGTGGAGTCGCTATTAAAAAATTCCGTGTACGCTTGAGGCTATCCGTATCTTGGCGGGGCAATGTGCTAGATTTGCAGCCATGGCGGGTTAGCCGTTAATTGGTACTTTAGTTGGCTTAACGATTTTATGAGTCAAGGTACTTACGAATAGTGAATCCTATGCTAATGTCAGCTTTGCTGATGTTTGCTTAGCCGACGCTTTCATGATCTGAATTTCGGTACGATTCTGCTATGGGTGTTGGTATCATTGGGTAGTTGGTAAATTATGCCCTGTTTGAAATACATTTGGCATGTTTTCTAAGTGGTTTGGGGGTATGTGTGTATGTTGTATTCTACTTTAGGCGATGATGACATCTATCACTAATGGTGCGTTGTTTAATGGTGTACCTAGACTGGCGAGGCAACCACGTCCTACATGTGGTTGCAGCCATTTAGGTTCCCCGAATACGTCATTGTATTTCTTAGTCTGAGCCTGGCTGAGTCATGAAAAACTGAGTATTGATTATAGAGATGGAAACATCATCATGAGTTGGGACATGGATTTCAAAACTGAAAGGATTTGTTAATTTTCTCCACGATGAGGTATTTTATTTTCTATTGCATCTTATTTAGGTTTATAGATATTCTTGCAAGATGTTAATATATAATTTGATTATTGTTTATGTTGTTATTTTAGCTTCTGATGGTGGGTTTGTGAAGATAGTGATGAGATCAGGATTTGCAGACTAGTATTTAGTAATAAAAAGGCGGTGAATCGGGTTGAAAGTGACAGGTATAGATTTTTATTCTTTTGATTTTTTAATGGGCGTCTTAAGGTATTTACTATGACCAAAATGGTTTAGTGTCGCATATAATTTTTAAGGGTTGATCAATGCGTATGCGAGATTTTGAACTGATTGGTTTTTTGGCTATCTGAATAGGTTATGGCACATTGTGAAAACATAATCATTTCAAGTATATCGCATTATTTCACAGAATAAGCAAATCCATACACTATTACTTTAAGAACTTCCAACTAAGTAGAAAAAAAAGCAATCCCAAACATTTCCTTACTGTTATATCTATCGTTAAAACCTTACAAGATGTATTACATATGCAAACGGGCTGTCCAATTATTTGTTTATATACTAATGAAATATTTATATATTTTTATGCCATAAGTAATCTTGAACACTTTCTATGAAGTGCATATTTTGGAGCCGCAGATTATCAGAAAATAACAAATACCAAACAAAGTTACTGTACAATTTAATATTATTTACGATGATTTTGTGTGTGCAGGATAAGCTTCAAAATCTAGCTGGACAACATTCAGATGTTCTTGAGAATTTGACTCCAACTGTTAGGAAGAGAATTGAGGTTTTGAGAGGCATCCAGGTATGGATCTTTATTTAAACATGTTAACTACTGTTGATACGTTCTATTATGTTTAACTTGATCTATATTAAAAGATTGGCGTGATGTTTAATTCAAGTAAATATTATTTTTAAAGGTTTTGAACTTCTTAATGTTTAAATCTTACTTAAGGTACAAGTTAGATATCAGACTCTGAATTTTCGAGAGATAATACTATGATCGATAGTGTAAGCTTTTTGAAAAATTGCTATCGAGTTATTGACTAGCTGGGCAGTATTTATCGATGAGTTATCTGGTATGGGAGTGTCGCTACTTGCTTTTATAGATGTATAAGAGCATGCTGTAATATCAGGTTTGGGTAACATTTCAAACCAGAATATGGCGGTTTACTGAGCAAGTCTCTAAATGTTCAGAATGGCTCTTATTTTGTTGGAAACAGTTCAGGTCTCTTAGGTGTAATGTGTTTACTTGCTACCGTTTCTTTCTTTATCTAACAGCTTTAAAGTTGGGATTATTTATTTAAACTCTCAAGTGAAACATGATGGCTGCTAACTACTTAGCTTTGTCTATTTGGATATTGCATTATCTATTGACAGAGTCTAACTTTTGAAAATGTGTTGTAGGTTATCTATGCTTAGGATATCAGAGGCGGCTCCACCACCGGTTGTTGCAAAAATTGTTGTTACCGGTTCTTTGTTTCCTTTCTTGAATTCTTACTTGGATGGAATGTGTTACAGCCATACACGATGTGACAATCAAGGACGCGCAGGTATTGAAATATAATTTAAATCGGTATTTGGCTCTATCAAATACTGTAAATGTTTATATAACCATGTTTTAAAAAAGTTTTCATATTCCTTATGAATGCTATTACACCTGGTGGGTATGTGACTTTATCCCTTGCAAGATTGCATGATCATTTCTATAGTTTTCATGGTTTGACTTTAATTATGTTGGTAAATATAAAGGTTGGTGACGCGAATAAAGATCACGTGTGTTTAGAACGACCCGAAGACATTGATAGAGCAACAACAATTTTAAAAATCGCCAGAGCCTTTAGAAGATCTCTTCAAGATAAAGAAGAAAACAACACATCTTCTTAAGGGAAAGAAGATAAAAGTGCAATAGTTGGTGGATTAGTAGTATGTTTTGTTGCCATATACATGTATGATCTTAGAACCTCTCTTCAAGAGTTTAACAAAGGCACCTGGCTGACTTCTATACCAAATTATCATAAACAAACTCGATTATATTACATCTCTGAGTTATTTATCTTGACAGCAAACCCATTCCGCCATCGCCAACAACGACGTCCACCGGTCATCGCGCA
>BQNB010085999.1:0-28310 GCA_026074375.1 Tanacetum coccineum | reverse complement strand
AACCGATGTTCTAGTTCTTTTTCTTGGGACCTTTGGTTAAAGAACTCTTATTTGATTTTATTGTAATGTTTTTTAGCGCCTTGCTAGCTTTAATGAAATTTGCCGTTCAAAAAAAAAGATATTTTTATATAACCAAGATTTTTTTTTTACTAAGGGTGCGTTTGGCATGGGTGTATGGGAATGGGGTTATGGGTTTCATAGTGATTAAAGATGTTTGTTTAGTGGGCCTATGAATGAAATGAGTATATCATAGTCATAGACTTATTACCCACCAATTTGGTGTCTATGAAATCCATTGTGGGCCTATCTCTTTTCCACTACAAAATTCAAATAATACACTTTTTTCATACTCATATTTTGTTATCCAAACATAAACAATCGTAATCATACACTTTTTCATATCCATTGTCATTCTACCACATACCAAATCCGATACCCATTGTGATTCCTAACAACAAACCAAACGGCCCCTAAATTTTGTGAGTTTGGTAGTTTGGAATAGTGACATACGTGGACCTAGGCGGCTAGACTTCTCGTTATTTTTGGCTTTGACTGAGTTGGCCAATATTGATTCATGTGTATATTAGATGAACATAATAGACGGGTGAATAATGATCAGTATGCTAAACAAAATCTATAATTTTCAAATATTATAACGTGTAATTTTCCTAGCTAGATTCGTCTCTTAGCCATCATGTCAATTACAAAGTTGGATACATGATGGCTAAGATAGTAAGATTTCTGATTGGTTGTTTCATTAATCATCGAATATTCCATTTGTATAGCTATTTTCTTGCAGAACAAATTTTAAAGCATTAGTGGATTTATGAAGACAAATGATACTTTAGTTGATTGTTATTCAGAGTGATCGGTGAGGGCAACCGTCCGCACGTCAAAAACGAAAACAGGACCAACGGCAGCGCCATAGCACACCTCCTAACACGCCTATGACACTCCGCCAGCCCACTCACAGGCGTTGTTGGGTTTTTTGGTTTTTTTTTTCCTTTTTTTTTTGATTTTTAAGTGGGTATTGTGTTTGTGTGTTAGTTTCGTGTTTGTGAGTTGTGTGTTGTGTTTGTGTTTGAGATTTTTTTTTCTTTGCCGCACGTCTATTGAGAAAGAGAAGAAGACGATATACTTTTTTTATTTTTTATTTTAAGCCAATTTGTTTTGTAGTTTTACGTTGTTGGCCTATTTATCACTTTTTCGTATACCGTTAGTTCTTAATACATTTGCAATGTTAGTCCTAATTATTATTCTTATATTTTTAGTCCTTTAAATGTATATAATTAAATGTGCTTGTTTCAAATTTAAATGAAAAAAAATGATACCAACAACATGTTATTAGTATTTTGCTAGGGATGAGGTTTTAGTTATTTATGTGTTCTTGAAGGGATGCTGAAGTGGCGATGAGGTACCTGACGAATAACACGTTATTCGTCACTTCTTTACCTAGCTCTCTCACAATGCCAAAGATGAACTCTTTAGAGTAAAACTTGTTTCTTACTAACAAATAGTCTTGACAAGTAGATACCCTGGGTGTTGCAAACGTAATCAAGCATATTTTTCTACACCGGAAGCGTATATCAATTCGTATTAGTTTCTTCATGCTTGAGTATGTAAGTCTTTGATGTTGGAAATCAAAAGACGAAAGAGACAAAAGCAAAATCGATCAAACAAAGCAGAATTTTTATTTAAAATATCAAACCAAATTCAAAGATATCAAGTTTCTAATTCAACGGTACAAAGAAAACTAGGGAAATAGACTGAATTTATGAAACGAACCTTAGAATTTAAGACACTTTCTAATAATCTCCACTGTGACTTGAACTTCTCCACATGTTCCAAACCAAATTCAAAATTCCAATTTCCAAACTCTAGAGATACTAGCTTAATTCTAAAGGAACGACCGATTCCCAAAAATTGATCTGAAACAAACCGAACCAAAACAAACGTCGATGACTTCAAAACGAACAATCAAATTCGGGCAACCAACTTCAAAATTCTGACAAATCAAAGATTCAAATTGTTGGGAATAAAGGCTTCTCAAGTTTCTACTGCTGGTTGAAGAAGCTACTGCTGGTGAAGATTAGAGAAAACAGTCTAAGTCATTAGTACTGTTAGTTTAATAGTTAGTGCTGCCAGTACAAAGTGTTAGTACTGTCAGTTTATTAGTACTATTAGTTATGTAGTTAGTACTGTTAGTATAAATAGTTAGTACTGCTAATGTTATATGCATGAGATATATTAGGAATAGATATGCATTGATTAGTAGACGCATTTTATAAACCCGTTAGGGTTTCTTGGTGTATAAAAGAAACCCTAAGGCATACTTAGAGATATAGATCTAGAAGTCATATTTCTCATAGTTAGTATTCATAGTTACAAAGTTATTCTGTAACTCAAATAGTTTTCAATATATTGAAAGTTTAGTAAAGATCTTGTTTTATTGTTTCATTGTTCTTCTTAGTATTACAAACTAGATTTTGCATAGTTTGTGATATTCTCAATCTTAGTTTCTATTATAGTTGTCTTGGATCTATCCAATACAACTAAGCTTTAACAAGCTAAGTAAGATCTATTCAAAAGGGATCAACAAGTGGTATCAGAGCTTGTTGAGAAACTTTGAATAAGAAGAACACTATATCTACACAAGATCTCATAATCAAAGAGAAGATGGAATCACAGTCAGAAACTACCCAAACGGTGTCTGCACTAAAACTTCCAGTACTCAAAACTGGGGAGTATGATCTATGGAGCATGAGGATGGAACAATACCTTACTTTCACTGATCATGCCCTTTGGGAGGTAATAGTAAATGGTGATTCAGTTTCACCAATTGCATCAGCTAGTGCTGGTGCTGAAGGTCCTATTCCTCCTAAAACTGCTGAACAAAAGCTAGCAAGGAAAAATGAACTAAAAGCAAAAAGCACTCTTATGCTAGCCATTCCTGATGAGCACCTACTGAAGTTTCATGCCTGTAAGGATGCAAAGTCCTTATGGGAAGCTATCAAGAATAGGTTTGGAGGCAACAAGGAATCAAAGAAGATGCAGAAGACCATTCTCAAGCAGAATTATGAAAACTTTGCTGCATCAAGTCAAGAAGGACTGGATAAAACCTATGATAGGTTTCAAAAGCTTATTAGTCAACTTGAAATCCATGGTGAAGTTATCTCTCAGGAGGATGCAAATCTAAAGTTGTTAAGAAGCTTACCATCAGCTTGGAACAATATTGCTTTAATCATGAGAAACAAATCTGATCTAGACACATTGAGCATGGATGATTTATATAATAATCTGAAGGTGTATGAATCTGAGATCAAAGGCAAATCAAGTTCAAGCTCAAATTCTCAGAATGTGGCTTTTGTTTCCTCAGATAACTCTAGCAGTACTAATGAAATAGTTAATACTGCTTATAGTGTTTCTGCTGCTAGTTCTAAGGATCAAGCTTCTACTGCATCATATGTTGATGATGTCATGTTTTCTTTCTTTGCTAACCAGTCCAATGCCCCACAGTTGGACTATGAAGATTTGGAACAGATTGATGCTGATGATCTTGAAGAAATGGATCTCAAATGGCAAGTGGCAATGCTTACCATGAGAGTTAAGAGGTTCATAAAGAAGACAGGAAGGAAGATGGATTTAAATGACAAAGAGACTGTTGGCTTTGACAGGACAAAGGTTGAATGCTACAACTGCCATAGGAGAGGTCATTTTGCTAGAGAATGCAGGGCACCAAGGAATCAGGGGAATAGAAATAGAGATGCTCCAAGAAGGAATGCACCAGTGGATACATCTACTACAAATGCCTTGGTTGTTCAAGATGGGATAGGTGGTTATGATTGGAGCTTTCAGGCTGAAGAAGGCATCACAAACTTTGCTCTAATGGCCTATACATCTCAAGACTAGTATTTATAGACAAGAAAAACCAACGGTAACTGGTGGCGGTCCCGACAGTCCCATATATATAAGGGGGCCGCCAGGCCTATAAGGGGGCCGCCACCTAGACTCCGCGTCCTTTTTTGTCTTTTTGTGAGAAGTTGTATCTGGTGTAGAAAAGCTTCCCGTTTTGGGAAAAATTTGAATTCAAAATTACGTTTTTAATAAAACTTTTCTTTTAATTAGAAAATATTTTGTATAATTAATTTTGTGAAAATCTTTTGTAAAAATATAATAGATGAGAGAAAAATATTTTCTTGATCACTAATCTTGTCTTAATGATTTGTTTGTTCATACCTTAAGTGATCACTAATCTTATAAATGGAATTTTACGATTAATAATTTGTAAACGTTTAATTTTATCGTAAACGTTTTACATTTTGTTATTATCAAAACGTTGAGAGGTCGAAAAATATAAATAACGTTTTTAGACATTATTTGTATTAACAATCTCCTCCTTTTTGATGATGACAAAATATAAACTCATTTTGTATAAAATTAATAGTTACACATTATTAATGAGTTTTGTTCTATTTTCCCTCATTTTTGTCGAATTCAAAAAGGATGATCGTTGAGTTGTTGTAGGAAGAAAGAAATCGATGATATCAAGACTCCCCCTTGAGTAGATCCCCCTTATTCGGGGGCACCAAGGTATCGATCCTTATGAAAAAAAATTTGCTACAAAATTTGTTTGCTACAAAACAAGGTTAGAAGTACAAGTGCAAGCCAACATAGCACGACAAATATCTTAAGAGTATAAATCACTCTTTTAGAAACTCATAAAGAAAGTTTATTCAAATTGGTAGAAAGATCATACATAGTCATAAGGACAATATATGATGATACAACATAAGATAATCATAACAAAACCCAACATATTAAAGCATAAGTCAACATGAATCTAAAAAATACATTAATCCTAGAAAATTCATGATTCATAGATATGATTTTTTAAACAAAAAGTCTTTGGATTATCAATTATTAAGCCATTTAAAAAAGGGTCTATGGTGGAGGTGGAAAACGAGTTGTGAAGGCAGTGGTTAGAAGATACTCGAGATGAGCAAACATAATGTTCATTTCATCTCGAAGATTCAAATATAGATTACGGTTGTGGAAATAACAAATACAAGTTGATCCATGATAGTCATGATAGTTGTAGTAGAGTGGATGTACCATGATAGGAGGTTGAGGTGGTGGCGGTGAAGGTGGACTTGAGAGATTTTCAAGAGGTGTGATTGGTGATAGTGATAGAGTGATATCTAAAGAAGGAAGACTTTGAAGTGGTTGAGGGTTAAAAGGTCTAGGAGGGACATCCAAGATGTTTTCAAGCAAAGGGTTCAAAGTTTGAGTGGAGGTTGGTTCAATTGAGGATGGAGGTGAGATTTGAAGTTTTGATTGAAAAAAAGAAGATGTATTATCTTGGCTTGAGGAGGTTTGATTTGTGGATGGAGTTTTTGATGGTGCATTTGGAGGAGTTGGAGATGAGGAAGTGGTGGTAGGATAAGGTGTAGTGGTGACTTCTTCATCACTAGAGATGTTGACAAATAGTTGTCTAGGAGGGATTATGGTTAATTTGATTTTCTTGGAAGGGTTTGAAGAAGAAGCATTGGTGGAATTCATGGTAGAGTTTGTTTGAGGAAGATGAAGATGACAAGAAGAATAAGAAGAGGGCTTATTTAATTTGAAAGCAAGTGATTAAAATGGAAAAGCATGTGAGTTAAGAGAACACTTTCCAAAAGTTGTTTAGCAATATGCAAAAGTGTTAGCTGGGTCTAAGAAAGAATAGTCAACTACACAGAAAACCAGGAGTCACAGTAAAATTTCTGTGACTTCTGATGGCAGTCCTATATTTATATGGCGGACTCAGATATATTAGGGGGCTGCCCCTTATATATGGGGGGCGTTCTTTGGAGACAGGAAATTTTTCCAATTTTCTTGATTTTTTGTAAATCCTATACAGAAATAATATCCTATTTTTCCCTTTTGTAGTCAATTCCAATTCATCATGAATCATCTAGCATTCAACAATATTGGACTAAACATCCTAAATTCAATCAAGAAGGCATTTATATAGGCAAATTGACACATTCACAAGCATGCATAAGCATGCATAATTAAAACAATATGGCGGAGGCAAAGTGGTAATCAAGGTCATGCATGCAAGGATTAGGATGATAAAATTGGAAATGATCACCAAAAGCTCAAAGTAATGTGCCCGTACATCGTACTAATTACTAATAGTAGCATAATTTTTGAATACCTAAGCATAATAACTTGAGTAAATAATATAATTAATAAGTCATAAAGTAATTTCCCTTACAACGCACTTCTTATGTTTCTCCACAACCTACTGTGACATTTACCGATTGACCTTACATCCACACGCTGCTCATTCAACGTAATTGTAACTTTACATTTATGATTCCCGGTTTGGCGGTGTTAAAATGTTCCAAGTGAGGGTCAATGTTAGGTTGGATTTGAAAAAACATGAAGAACTTGATTGGTTAACTTATTGACATAAACAATAGGGAAGGGTACTTGCAGTGAGGAGGTCCCTTCGTCATTTCTATCTCATCATCGATGAGAAATTGCAGATGAGGATGGTTGATCGAGAGAATAAGGTGGAGGAGGAAGTTGAGTTGCCGACCTCGTTCATCTTGCCACGATCCCTTCTGGTATTGCTCTAGTTTAGCGGCAAGAGGATTAAAGACACGATCGTACAAGACATATGATTCAATTGCAATCGGATTTCACCAATGATGAAATCAAACAAGCGGGTTAATATCATACTATAGGGTAGAATTAACCTAGCTTGCTTAGTAACCCACTCCATTCATTTTGCCATGAATTAGGCAAGATTTAATTTTTCAGATTTTACAACACAATAAAGCATATAACAAAGACATGTGGGAACGTGGTCCCGATAACCAAAACAAAAAAACATTTTCCCAATTATTTCTTCCCAATGGTTTCAAGGTTGACAACAATTTCATGAGTGAGAATTTGATAATCTTTAACCTCGGCTTCTTCTTGATAACTCGGAATGCGAGTGACTTGACCGTTCTCTCGATCTTCTCAAATATTACTAGAAAAATCAATCGGGAGAAGGGATGTTGGTTTGACATGGGCCTTCCGAAGGGGCATCATATACCAACTCATCAAGTGACGATTTGTCACTAAAGACACACGCACCCTCACAAGGTATTCTAAGAATTTGAGCAAAGTTTTCAAGAGAAAGAGAAAAGTATTGATTTTGAAATAACAAATTCAACAAACCATTTGACCTTCTCGGAATAACCTTAATCGATACTGACTGAAAAAACACAAGAATAAAACGAGGACACACTTGTTCATTGATTTCAAGGAGACACTCAAACTCGACAAAAAATGGAACAAAGACCGAACATAGTTTAGATACGTAAAGTTATCAAAACCACCCGAGCCCTCGTGCATGCAAACCGTTCTTCATAGGTTTCTTAGTTTTTATTATTGGAAAATGAATTCATGAGAAATATTAAGGAAATAGTGTCTTGTATTAGTATCATTCAGAAGATTTGCGAGGCCATGATTCAAAAGAAAATGAAATCACATTTTATTACTTTTTACTTGTAATATGCATGAGCAATGTTCTATATGGCCTAAATGTAACAAATAGTGGAGTAAAGCTTAAACTCGACCTAAACATAAAATCCAAATAATTAAACCCAAACGCGTCCTTAATTTGTTTTTCTCATCCCAAACAAGTCGACAAAATACATATGAATTAATGTATCTTGAAATTTATTCATGAGAACATTATGCAATGTGTTTGAAAACGTTTGTTATAGGTTGGATTAAAAATAGCATAACAAGCAATTTATTATGTTCTACATGAGTGAATTTGCAATAAAATTAGGGTTTTGGTTCAAATCAATTTTTTCTACACGCTCACTAAATATATTCACATCATATGTCTATGGAAAGCATATTATTATACATTGTATCCTAGTAGTCCCTAATTATATGAATTGAAAGAAAAAATCGAAAAATCCCCATTTTAAATTTTGTGTGTCATACCATGAACCCTAGACTCAAATGAAAGAAAATAGATGAATGACTTACAATTGATGATCTTTAAGATGTTGTGAATGATTGTAAGTGTTGATTTTATCTTCAATTTGTGTTTTGATGGGTGATTTTGAGTTTTTGGTGTGTTTGAATCGTGGTACATCACTTGTATCACAAGGGGGGGTGGTTTGTTATGTGGTTGAACTTTTTTTTTGACTAAGTGTAAAATAGTGAGACACTGATGGCTGTGACCCCATAAACGCCGGCGGTCCCAATATAATTAGAGGGCCGCCTGAGGATTGGGGTCGCCCTCAGTAAAGGGTTTTGGACTCAGTTTTGACGAAAATTTTACAAAGAAGAGTGACATCTTAATTTTGTCATTCGAGATTAAAATGCTTAAAGTACTATCGGGAATGAATATTCAAGTTGTCACGCACACAAACTGGAACACAGATAGAATAAGACAGACAAAGGGTAAGCGGACAAAAGGAATATATGGAATGTGTTCCATCATTCCTAAACCAAGAACGTAGATAGTTAAACTATTCACGTTTAAAGGTTGAGTAAGAATTCCGATGTTGTTGACAGACGGCACTTTTTTTCGATTGAGATATTACCTTTTTGCATTATCACAATGAATAAAGCGGTGACAATTTCGATGTGTTGGTACGAGAATGTGTCACCAGAGTGGTTTTTGCTAAAGTTCATCACTCCTTTATTATCACACATGAAGGGAATAGTCGTCGAGGTCTTACGTCGTAGTCGATGAAGAGCATTGTTTCATTCCATAGTGCTTGTTGACATGCCCTTTTCGACGCTTACGTTTCCACTTCGGTAGTGGATATAGCAAGAAACGTTTTTATTTCTTCGAGAACCAAGATGGTTAAAAAATATCCACACCGAACGTACAAATTACCGGCAAGTGCTCTTTCGATCCACATAATCTCCTGCATGATCAGAGTCGGCATATACTACGGTTTCTATGCCGGTCCGCTTAGGATACCATAATCCTAAGTGCGTAGTGCCTTTAATGTATAGGAAGATATGCTTAACCATTTCAAGGTGAGAGGTTTTGGGAGCCTATTAGAAGCAGGCATAACGGCAGACACTAAACATGATATCAGGCCTACTTTTCGTTAGGTATAATAAACTACATATCATGCCTCGATACTTGGTACTATCTACCGACTCATACTCTTCATCTTTCGTGAGTTTAGTATCGGAGGACATGGCATTGGTTTAGAATCATCTAGACCAAATTTCTTAAGCATTTCTTTAATATACTTAGATTGATTAATGAAAATACCATCTTTCATTTGTTTTATTTTTAATCCAAGGAAGAAGTTAAGTTCATCCATCATGCTCATCTCGAACTCGTCATGCATGATTTTGGCAAATTCATCACACATGTCTTGACAAGTCAAACCGAATATAATGTCATCGACAGTAATGCAAGAGGAGCTTTTGCAATTTAAACTTCAAAAGGTTTAGACTCTGATGGATCTTCCTAAAGGTAAGAGGGCTATTGGAACTAAGTAGGTGTATAGAAACAAGAAAGATAAGAGAGGAGTTATAGTTAGAAATAAAGCAAGACTTGTTGCACAAGGTTATACCCAAGAAAAAGGAATTGATTATGATAAGGTTTTTGCTCCTGTTGCTAGGATTGAAGCAATCAGGTTATTTTTGGCGTATGTATCATTTATAGGACTTATTGTGTACCAGATGGATGTGAAGAGTGCTTTTTTATATGGTACTATTGAAGAGGAGGTGTATGTGTGCCAACCTCATAGTTTTGAAGATCCACAGTTCCCTGATAAGGTTTATAAGATAGAAAAAGCTTTATATAGTCTACATCAAGCTCCTAAAGCCTGGTATGAGACCTTGTCTACTGACTTATTAGAAAATGGATTTAGAAGATGCACTATTGATAAGACTCTATTCATCAAGAAGGACAGAAGTGATATCCTGTTAGTACAGGTGTATGTTGATGATATCATCTTTGGGTCTACAAAGAAGTCTTTGTGTGTTGAATTTGAGCAGATGATGCATAAGAGATTCCAGATGAGTTCTATGGGGGAGCTCACTTTCTTCTTAGGATTACAAGTACAACAAAAGGAGGATGGAATCTTCATTAGCCAAGACAAGTATGTGGCTGATATTCTAAAAAAGTTTGATTTTGTCACTGTGAAGACAGCAAGCACTCCTATGGAGCCTAACAAGGCATTGGTCAAGGATGAAGAGGCTGAAGATGTGGATGTTCACTTATACAGATCAATGATTGGATCATTGATGTACTTAACAGCTTCTAGGCCTGACATAACATTTGTTGTTTGTGCTTGTGCAAGGTTCCAAGTTACTCCTAAAATCTCACATCTTCATGCTGTGAAGAGAATCTTTAGATACTTAAAAGGTCAACCTAAATTGGGCCTTTGGTATCCTATGGATTCACCATTTGACTTGGAAGCTTTTTCTGATAGTGATTATGCTGGAGCTAGCCTTGACAGGAAATCCACAACAGGAGGTTGTCAATTTCTTGGCAAAAGGTTGATTTCATGGCAATGTAAAAAACAGACTATAGTTGCCAACTCTACTACTGAAGTAGAGTATGTTGTTGCTGCTAATTGCTGTGGGCAGGTGTTATGGATCCAAAATCAAATGCTTGATTATGGGTTCAACTTCATGAACACCAAGATTCACATTGATAATGAAAGCACCATTTGTATTGTGAAGAATCTAGTGTTTCATTCTAAAACCAAGCACATTGAAATAAGGCACCATTTCATCAGAGATTCTTATGAGAAGAAGTTGATTCAAGTAATCAAGATTCACACAGACCATAATGTTGCAGATCTTCTCACAAAGGCATTTGATGTTAGCAGGTTTAACTTTCTGATTGCTAGCATTGGATTACTTAATCTTTGAAGTATTGTTTGAGGAGAGGTTAATTAAGATTGGATGAAAGGAAATGTATCAAAAGTAGGTGAAGGGTCAGGACAACCCACTGATCCCCAACACACATACACATTTTCTCAACTCTCTAATGAAGAACCTATCACTGTTTTATAATCATATTAACCCAAAAAAACTTAAAAACCTAGGAAAGCTAAAAGGACCACTGAGATATCTCAGTTTAGTGGACCTATTCACCTTGTTGAAGATGAGATTGTCTATCAGGAGTGAGAAGACATAATGGAAAGGGCTGCCACTACTACTTCTAGCTTAGAAGCAGAGCATAATAGTGGTAACATCAATAGGACCCAATCCATGGCAACACTTAATGAGCCAAGTCCTTAGGGAACTGGTTTAGGTAGTGGTCCCAGGTGCCAAGATACCATATTTGGGGGGTGCAAAAGCTTAAACTAGGTTTGAGGCTGCATCTAAACAATCCAATGATCCACCTCTCTCAAGAGTTAACACACTTAGAAGTGGGGAGGACAACATGAAACTAATGGAATTAATGGAACTTTGTACAAAATTGTCTTAAAGGATTCTTAATAATACAAACAGAAAGAGTGACTTAGTGAGAAAAGAAATGAGAGATATAGTAAGCTGAAAAATAGAAAGAGAGTTGTGTGATATAAAAACAGATAGAGTGAATTGGTAAGGAAAAGAAATAAGAGATATAGTGAGATTAAAAAAAACAGAAAGAGAGCTTGTGAGAATCAATATTGATGATGGAAATGATTTTTGGAAAGAAATTAGGGTTAATATTGGTGTCTTAAAGTTAATGCTGATCAGCTTAAAACTTAATGCTACTAAGCTTAAGTTAATGCTATTAGGCTTAATTTACTACTGTCCGTATTAGTTTATGCTGCTAGGCATTACTTCCTACTGCTGGGTTAGTTAATACTGTTAGGCTTAACTTAATGCTGCCAGTTTAAGTTAATGATGTTGAGGGTGAGTTCATAAATACTTCGATTAAGGGTTTCAATCACTCATTCGTTTGATTTTACACCTTGTTATCCTCTCTAATCATAAACCCTAACTCAATTTCATCTTTAATCATCAAAACCCATCATAATGTTAACCTTAAAGTTTGCTAAAACTCATAATTTGGTTGCGTTTTTGGAGAAACCAGAAGAAAGTACGGGGTTTGAGGAAATTAGTGATTTTCTAAATGCAAGTTCTGTCCAATATACGTTATCGGTCAATCCAACCATTTATACTACCTGTATTGAACAGTTCTAGACATCTGCTAAGGCCAAAACAGTCAATGGGGAATGACATATACAAGCCCTTGTTGACAAGCAAAAGGTAATCATCTCTGAGACAAGTATAAGGAGTGATCTTAAGTTGGATGATGCTGAAGGAACATATTGTCTACCCACTGCTACAATTTTTGCAGAATTGGAAAGAATGGGGTATGAAAATCTTACTCAAAAGCTTACTTTTTATAAAGCTTATTTCTCATCCCAATGGAAATTTCTTATCCATACCATATTGCAATGCCTTAGTGCTAAGACTACATCTTGGAATGAATTTAGTAGCACTAAGGCATCTGCAATCATATGCCTTGCCACAAACCAAAAATTTAACCTTTCCAAGTACATTTTTGACAATATGGTGAAGAACTTGGATGGTGGGGTATAATTTCTAATGTACCCACGATTTGTGCAAGTCTTCCTGGAAAAACAAGTAGAGGGAATGTCCAAGCACAAAGGGGTTTATGTTACACCTTCCCACACCCTTCCCATACAAAGACATTTTTTGCTAATATGAAGAGGGAAGTGAAAAAGGTTTCTCTAGGAGAATCACTCCTCTATTTTAAACTATGATGGTTCAAGCTCTAGAAGACATGAATGAAGATTCAGCTGCTCTTATTGATTCCTATTCCCCACCTATTATTACTCAACCATCATCATTTAAGCCTCAAAAGAAAAGGTCTAAAAAGAAATAGAGGAAGGACAGTAGTCCTACAGAGCCTATCACTGATGAGGCTACTAATGAGGAACCTATATCTACCCCTTCATGTGATCCACCTCAAAGTGGTGAGATAAAATATGCAACTTACTGAATTGCTGACATTATATACCAAACTACAAAAACGAGGTTCTTGATTTGGAGGAATCAAATACTTCTGCTCAACGCAAAGGAGATTGCTAAGCTAAAGAAGAGGATTAAGAGTTGGAAAAGAGAAAAGAAAGTCAGAACTTTAGGACTCAAGAGATTGAAGGAAGATGGTTCACTAGCAGGTGGTAAAGCCTTATAATGATGATAGTTTTGGTGCTCAGGAGATGCATCTAAACAGGGTAGAAAATAGGCTGATCTTGATGCTGGATGAAGAAGTGAATTTTGATTGAAGAGTCATCAAGAGATATAATGATAAAGAGATGATATTTGATGTACATAAAGATGATTTACCAAGGTAAGAAGTTGTTGCCGAACAAGATGGAGTAGTGCTGAAAAGGATGTTAGAGCTTCTGCTCGATCCAGTAACTACTACTGGTGAAGTAAGTTACGCACGCTATGCTTCTAACAAGTACAACTGTTTGATGATTGACTCTGGCTCCAACCTGATAGAGATCAAATGCAAGCTAAAACCCAAGGCTGTTACAACTTCTTGCCACAACAATTTTACTACTTAACTGTCTGTTGCTAGCTATAACACAAGACCAAAGGCAAAAAGGAATTGTCTTCATGATCAGGATGAGCCAAGCAACTACATTTACACCAATAGTTTTTCTTCATCACAACTTCCACAGCACAAGAGAAAGGCAGAGGAATAAAAAGGATGAGCTTGAAAATCCATTTTTAAAAGAAGAAAGATCAAATTGCACTTGATGCAGAATTGGCACCAGTAGCATGGCTGAAGACAAACAGGTTTGAAAAAAGAAATAGTTGCACAAGAAGAAGCTTAATAGAGCAGCAAGAATATTGACGAAAACTGGATATATTTCAAGCATGATGGAGGCTGATGAGCAATTAGCTGTAAGACGCCAGCTGAAGAACAAGAACTATGGCTCCATTGAAGAAAGTCAAGAATGTATAGTAGGATGATAGCTTAAAGGAAAAAAGTTCCTTTTAACACCAGAGTGCACATAGCAAAGAAGTAAAACCACCTACCAAAACTCAGCATAAGGAAAAAGAAATTTGGTGCATACTTGAAGAACTATGGGTGGAATGACCAGCACAATCAGTCTGAAAGGGGAAGGAGTTATGAAGAAATTCAAGAAGCTTCTTTGACAAAGCAAACAAACAGGTAAATTCAATTTGTCTTTATATAGATTAGAGGTTGGGGGGGGGGGGGAGGGAAAAAAGAAGGGAAAAAGCCCAAAAAATGGGGGGGGAGACAAAACAGAAAAAAGTTCTAAAGAGCAGGGAGAATGGAGGGCCCCTTGAATCTTGAGTAGATCAAAGAAGCAGAAGATAGATAAGCATGTAGAAGCTAAAAAAGATGATGATCAAGAGGAGGCAGAGATGAAAAGGCATATTGAGATAGTTAAAGATGATGAGGTAAGCAATTTGATATCTATTCAGTCTATCCACCAAACCTCAAATGATATTTGAATACAAGATTGATAAAGATGGAAGGAAGGGAACTTTAAATTGATAAGACTGATAAGCTCAAAAAAGTATTCATCAATGATTAAATCTTCGGGATATTGATAAGAAGACTTGAGACCCTACTAAGTTTAGTTTAAAGCAAACAGGGAATACAAGGCCATAATAGGATTAAAAAGAGTGTTATGGGGTGATCTGAACGTAATGTTTGAGCCTGACATAAAAAGTGAAATATGGAGAAATCTACAAGGTTACAAAAGTGCGCTAATTGTAAGCTGTTTTGATACCTGTGGAGTGCACATTTTGAGAGAGTTTAAAAAATCTACATATCTTTACTGTTGGTTGGGAAAAAATATCCCTTACACCAATAACAACTACAAACATGCGAACAAAAATGCTTCAAACTGTCCATGAATTAATGATTATCACTACTCAAGCTCATGACAAAAGCAGAAAAAGGTCAATGAAGTGTATTGAATGCATCCTCCTGGTATGGAGAAGACTTTAATGGAAACTTGAAGATTCAGAAGATGAACATCAAGTTTAGTGGAGGATTGTTAGGATTTAAAGAATTCTTAGAGTTACTACTGCTCAGGTATATATTAGTGCTGTCAAACATAACTTAGTGCTGCTGGTAATACTAATGAAAATTATGCTAAGGTAATTTAGTACGAGGAGTAATATAAAGTTACAACTAAGCTAGATACTACTGTTTAGTATAAAGTTACTACTGCTGAGTAGATAGTTAAGACTAAAAAGCCAATCAGGTGATGAGATGAAGACTGAAAAATATACTAAGTAGTTACTACTGCTAGTACAAAAGTTAGTACTGCTAAAGTAAACTTCTAAGTAGTTAATGCTGCTTGTGCTCAGTTACAACTGCTGAGTGATTACTACTTACTGAACTAGCTGGAATTATATGCAGGACAGAGAAGGGATAAGATTTATTGGGAGAACAAGCGATTAATACATACGAAAATAATATTGTTATTTGTAAAGAATATATGATAATCTTATTTGTTTAAGGAGATTAATTTTTTGGTTTATAGAAAAGATCATGAATAACTTAGAAAGTATTGTAACCTTGTAGGACTCCGTTGGTGTATAAAGAGGATGTCTTAAGGCATAATAGTTTAGGAAATAAATCTTCAATAGACTTAATACGCCAAAGTTTATAACTAACATACGAAATGTAGTTAGTACTGCCAAAACATACTTATACAGCCAGTTTAGTTTAACACTGCTAGGAGAAAGATTAAATAGCTGCTGATGTCATAGCTCTGACTAAGAGATAAGTATGCATGGAGATTATATAGGGATGCTGGTAACTGCTCCTAAGAGATAGGTAGTTATCTTTGTAAAGACTCCTTGTGTTCTATAAAGGAGATCCTAGTTTAGATATATATACACTAGACGAATACTTTTAGAAAATATATTGTGATTGTGCTTCAAGGTTGTTTATACCACCAGTACTACCAAAAAAAAAGAGTACTCATATTATATATTTTAATAATTATGTTTGAAGACAGATTTGTTATTACTTCATTGTTCCACATATGGTTGTTTGTCTAATACTGTTCTATTGATAATACATCTCTAGATTATCAAAAATGTTGATTCCGCATACACTTTGGTATACATACAAAGTTCTCAATCTTTTTAATTTGGATTCTTCCAAGGTGACAAACCCTTTACTCCGTAAAGAAATGATCTAAGGCTTAGGAGAGACAACAAGTGTAACAAAGCCTGTGTCTTTGTGAAACTTTGATCTAGGACAATGGATTGGAAAATTCTCAGAACAATGCTTTGGCAAAGCATTCCCATGCGTCAAACTCGGGATTATAGATTTGGAAAATCAGATCAAGTACAGTACTTTTAGATCCAGGATTAATGCGGTATGGAGTAGGTAATTGAAAATGGAAATTAGTGGGTACCTATTCCTGATTACAGCACCATAATCTGGTCGAGTCAAGCAGCATTGAAGATTAATGTGCCCTCTACATACTGAATAATAAGATTATTGCAAAAAGAATGATGTAATATGGATCTACATTCTACAGAGTGCTTCGCACATCAGGCACTACCCCCAATGAGACATCAACCTTACCTTTTAAACCAGTAAGTTTGAAACCAGCTCAATCAATGTTAGCGTCCATTAAAGATAGATTTGAGGAAATGAAGCAACAAAGAAGGACTCAGAAGTCCTTGCGTAAGCAACAATATTGAATAGCATCAATATGCTTCAAGTCAGAATCACTATGATTCGTATTATTAACAGCTTCAAAAAGCTGTTAGTAGATTGGCAAATCTGGGTGTAGTTACTCCTCCAGAAGATCTATATGTTAATTTTTTAGAGGAGCTTTACCATCTAAATGGGATACCCATGTGGTTGTCTGGATGAAACAAACCCTACTTTTGATACAATGGGTTTTGGATAATGTACAACATTAAAATTGGTGAATCAAAAGGTTAAGAGATCTACTGGAGCTATCAAGAAGAAAAGAACGTGGTCATTTTTTAACCACTACAGGTGCATGCAGTAAATAATAATATAAAATGACTTTAATCCTAAAGGTTAGTACTGGCACCTCCCCAGAGACTAGGATGCCCAGTCAGTCGAAAAAAACATACATGGAAGCGGGGATCCGGAGGATCACTTAAAGTTATTTCAATCAGCCGCAAAAACAGAAGGTTGGGCAATGCCAACATGGTGTCATATGTTCAACTCAACCCTCACCGGGAATGCCAGAGTTTGGTTTGACAAGCTACCAAAAGAGTCGATTGATAGCTATGAAGATCTAAGAACAGCGTTCAGGGAAAATTACCTTCAGCAAACAAAGCATATCAAGGATCCGGTGGAGATACATCACATCAAGCAAAGAGATGGAGAATCTACGGAAGACTTCATGGAAAGATATAAGGCAGAAGTCCTGGACGTAGAAGGAGCTCCGGAATGCATGAGAATCTCCGGATTTATGCATGGAATAACCCACCCTGGATTAATCAAGCGTCTATATGAAAGAATTCCGAGATCTATGGACGAAATGTACAGAATGACTACGTCTTTCCTACAAGGGGAAGTTTTGCATCATTCCGCAAAGAAAAACACCAACATGAAACCACAGAGGGAGTGAATCAAGCCTAAGATTTCAAGAAAGGCTTCAAAAACAAACAAAATACCGGATCGTAAGCCGGATAGATTCTCACTTCTCACCAAAACTCCAAAAGAAATTTTTGCTCTGGAAAAAGGAAAGTTCAAAGCCCCACCCCCAATGGTAACTCCTGTGGAAAAAAGAGATCCGAACAAGTACTGCGAATTTCATTCGGATACGGGTCACAGCACAGACGAGTGCATGCAGCTGAGAAAGCAAATAGATGAAATGATCAAGGCTGGAAAACTGTCGCAATCATGCAAAGAAATTAAAACAGAACGACAAGCCGAAAGCACCGAAAAGAGGGGAAGCATCCGGAAAGGATAAACCTCTGACTATACTAATGATCCAACCATGGGAAATGAGGTGTGCCAAACCTAGGATTACCCGAAAGCTTCTCTCCGGAGACAGCAATGTCTTTTCCACCCCTAAGGGAAGAAGAAGGGACGGAGGGCCCAATGATCATCGAAGTCGAAATGGGCGACATTTGTTCAAGGGTATACGTGACACGAGCATGGGAATGTTAAAATTTCCCGTTAAAGGCGGCACGGTAACGCTACAAAGTAGTAGAGTCATTCCTATGGAATGTGCTATGATCTCCGGACCTATCACCAGACTCCCCCGCATCATAACCAACACTGGAAGAGAAAATAAATAGACAATTCACCCGTAGTACCCTGAACAGACGTTTCCATGAGGATCTACATAACAGAAAAAAAAAGGGACGCAAATAACTATGTTCCCTTGCTCAAACTGAAACTTGGGTATTTTCGCTTGGAAGCCAGCTATTAATACGGGCGTCCCACGAAACATCTCGAACACCGCTTGAATATCTGGGAGGATATTCGCCGTTAGGCACAAGAAAAGAGGAACATGCATACGTAAAAGAATAAGGCTATCCCTGAAGAAGTGTAAAAATTAGTGGACCTAGAAATTAATGGAGGAGGACCAATATCATAGTTGCTCTCTAATCCGGTAATGTTCAAAAGCATACGACATGGCGAATGTGTGTGGACTTCAAAGATCTTAACAACGCATGCCCTAAAGATTGTTATCCATTACCAGAAATAGACTGGAAGGTGGAGTCCCTTTGCGGGTATTCTTTCAAATGTTTTCTGGATGCATACAAGGGGTACCACCAGATTAAGATGGCAAAAGAGGATGAAGAAAAAACGGCGTTCATAACAAGCCAAGGAATATTTTGCTATTCTAAAATGCCGTTCGGTCTAAAAAATGCCGGATCCACATATCAACGATTAGTGGATAAGGCATTCCAAGGCAAATTGGACGTAACCTGGAGGTATATGTCGATGACCTGGTTTATAATAGCCGCACGGAGAAGAAAATCAATCCGAGAGGCATAACAGAAACATTCAACCTTCGACAGATAAACATGAACTAGTAACCCGCAAGAAGTGCACTTTTTGGAATGCAGGAAGGAATATTTTTAGGCTACAAAGTAAGCACCAACGGGTTGGAGAGCATGTCCGATAAAGCAGACGCGGTCCTCATCTTTCCATCTCGAGATGCATCAAGACGTGGCGAGAAGCGTAAAATGGAAAATAGCATTAAACAGAATTCTTTGTCAAATCAGCAGAAAAATCGTTACCGTATTTCAAACTTGAAAATAGCACAAAAAAGAGCGATTTTCAATGACACAGAAGCGAAAGCCTTTCAAACAAATAAAAACTTATTCCAGAAAACTCCCAACACTTACCGCTGCAGGGAACGTGAATTGACACACAAATCATATACCTTGGCGCATCAAAAGAAGCCTATTAGTGCGGTATTAATGACGGACAGAGAAGGAGGCAGATCCCATTAATTTCGGAAGCCGAACTCTACGAGCCCGGAAGTCAACCTATACCCCTATGGAAAAGTTGGATGTTATCTTTGGCACAGTGCAAGCAACGATTTGGAAAAAGATACATCCAAGAACACACGTCGTTGTAATAACAAATCAACCGATTAAAGCAGCTGTTTCAAAGTTCGGAAATATCTGGAAGAATGCTGAAGTGGAAGTTCGAGCTAGAAGGATACGACATCCAATACAGACCAAGGACCGCAATCAAAGGCCAAATATTGGCGGATTTTATTGTGGAACGACCGGAAGAAGAGTCTCCGGACGAACTTATGGCAGAACCGGAGGTACTACCGGAGCCGTGGACGTTGTTCACAGACGGCTCGTCCTGCGTAGACGGCTCCGGGGCAGGTCTGATACTAACAAATCCGGAAGGGGCAGAATTTACATATGCCATGAGGTTTAGATTCGAGGCCACTAACAATGAAGCCGAATATGAAGCACTAATAGCCGGTCTCCGGATCGCAGAAAAAATGGGTATAAAGAACTTGCAAGCAAATGTTGACTCAAGACTTGTGGCCAATCAAGTTAACGGCTCTTATATCGCCAAAGAGTCAGGCATGGTCCAGTACTTAAACAAAGTAAAAACACTGGCAAAGAGCTTCAAGGAATTTTCCATCAAACAAATACCGCGAAGTGAAAACAAGAAAGCGGACGCCCTGAGCAAGATCGCGTCTACAAGCTTCGCGCATCTTAACAAACAGGTGCTCGTGGAAGAATTGAAGGAAAAGTCCATAAATGAAGAGGAAATTCTCGACATAGTAGAAAAAGAAGGCCAGAGCGGTACGGCGGAAAGCAGCCAAGTATGCCATGATCAATGGAACCCTATACAAGAAATCCTTTTTAGGACCATGGCTTCGGTGCGTCGGACCACTTCAAGCGAACTATGTCTTAAGAGAAATACATGAGGGGTCGTGCAGCATGCATTCCGGCCCTAGATCTGTAGTCGCCAAAGTAATCCAAACAGGATACTACTGGCCGACAATGCATATGGATGCAAGGAACTTGATAAGGGAGTGCAATGACTGTCAAATACACCGTCCCGTCCCAAGAAATCCGCAGCAGAACTTGACCCCCATCACGTCTCCATGGCCATTTTATAAGTGGGGGATAGACATAGCCGGACCTTTCCCGGAAGGACCAGGTAAAGTCAAATTCTTAATTGTTGCTATCGATTACTTCACTAAATGGATTGAAGCAAAGGCCGTCGCAACCATCACCGGTAGTCAAGTGAAGAAGTTCGTATGGGACAACATTGTCTGCAGATTTGGCCTACCAGGGGAGATCATATCAGACAATGGAAAGCAGTTCCGCGACAATCCATTCAAAGATTGGTGTGAGAAACTGTGCATCCGCCAATGCTTCGCTTCCGTGAAACATCCGCAAGCAAATGGTCTAGTTGAAAGAGCAAATAGAAGTCTAGGAGAAGGAATAAAGGCAAGGCTTGATGAAAGAAGCAGGGATTGGATAGAAGAACTTCCGCATGTCCTATGGGCTCACCGTACAATGATCAAGTCAAGTAACGGAGAAACACCTTTCTCATTGACATACGGCACAGAAGCTGTCATCCCGGCAGAAATAGGCATGCCAACACTTCGCACCGCAGAGATAGATCAAGCTAAAAACAACGAAGCTCTGGGAATCAACTTGGACCTCATAGAAGAAAGAAGGGAGCAAGCAGCAATACAAGAAGCAAAAAGCAAGAAAAAGATGGAAAAATATTACAACTCAAGAGTCCGCGGAACGAGCTTCAAACCGGGCGAAATGGTCTACCGCAGCAATGAAGCAAGTCATGCCAAGGACGGAGGTAAACTTGGCCCCAAGTGGGAGGGACCATATGAAGTTAAAGAGTCGCTTGGAAAGGGAGCTTACAAACTAAAAGACCGCAAAGGAAATGACATGCCGAGGACATGGAACATTTGTAATCTCAAAAAATGTTATATACATGAAATGTAAGAATTCGCCCGGCACATGATGCTCCGAAGGGCAATATCTGTATTTATTCGCATCTTGTAATATTTTGAATTTCAATGAAAAAGTGGGGATTAGCTACCCTCACAAGTTTTAAATTTTAAATTATCTTTACTTTGCAAAGTTATATTAATTGTTAAAACATGCATGCAAGGAGCCATGCTCCACAAAAATATTATCCCGTATAATAAAGGTTGAGCAACCTCAAAATTAGCTCAGGCGCGTAAGAGGTATTGCAAGCCCGGCGCCGGGAGAATAACCCACAAATATTCATAAGACTATCTATTTACGAACGTACACCAGTAATAGACAAAGATAGCGAACATAGCACCAAAAAGCGTGTTATGGTACGGACCTACACGAATCCGTACGAATAAGATATTAAACTTACAAAGTTAATGTCAATTTACAACAAAGCCGCAATGGCCACATACGGCCACGGCATACAAAATAAACCATGTATGGTCACGGCAAAATCTCAAAACGAGGATCTTCAAGGTGGGGCATACAAACCACACTTCCCAAATCTTCATCCGTGTCTAAATCATCAACACAGAAAGCAACTGCAGATGTGCTAGCTTCACCCAATAAATTCTGAGAGGACAAAGGATGAGAAACTATATCCACCATTAACTGACGAAGAGCTACGGCATGCTTCCTCGCACCCTCGGCACGTTTGTGAACGTAAAATCGCAAGGACAAAGAGGTCTCCCCAACAACAGCATTCACATTGGCATAATAGATTGGGACGGAGAGTTGCTCGAGGCACGGCTGAAGATAAGCAGCTTCAGGGAGATTTGCCAAAGGTCCGTCCAGTAAAAAACAATCTAAGACCTCATCCATCCCGGAATCTTTCTTGGACTTCAACAAATGAATCAAGGGAAAATCCGCTTCTTCAAGAGCTCTTACCGCATCAAAATAGTTGTTCTTGGCAGTCTCAGGATCGTATGCCACGACGGCGGAAAGTGGAGTTCCAGCAATTCCATGTTCATGTCCGGCCGCTAAACCCTCTTGCATACCATAATCCACGGCTCGGCCTAAAGCATACACAAAATTTCCTTGGTACACGTGGATTATCACAAACATTTAACCATAGCAAGTTCCATCCCGTGGGTCAGCAGCCATCTTCGTCCAGCTAGAGCAGTCAGGTAAGCAGGGTAAAATTCCCCCTCCAGACGACCGGACACATCCATTACGTGTGCCTCAAGTTCGGCTACACGATTGTACAACTCCTGAGCTTGTTCTTCCTGCTGGGCTTCCATCTTCTCTTTAAAATCACGAAAAGTGGAATGAAGAGTAGAAACCTGCAAGAAAGGGATGTTAAGTTTTAAAAAAAAAAAAACCCCGTAAGAACGGGTAAGTCATACCTCAGAGGCAAGTCCATCTCTTTCGGAGGACAAGGAAGAAATCAAGCTCCTGGCCTCACCACAGGCAGCTTGAGAGTCATCAAGGGCGGACTTGAGATATGAAGCACGAGAATCAAGGAGGGAGATGTCAGTATCCTTCTGTGAAACAACATTCTTTAGAGCCGACACCTCCGCGCTCAAAAGGGATTTATCCGCAGCCAAAACGGAAACCTGATCACGGAGACGAGGAACCTCCGCGGACTCCGTCTCCTTCTCCTCCAGCAAAGACTTCAGCCTAGCAATCTCAGCATCCTTTTCCCTAAGAAGAACCCCCCGAGCATCATACTTACCTCGAAGTTTCTCTTTAAGTTCTAACTCATGCTCAGTACGAGACCTCACCTCCGACCCAAGACAAATATGTCGCGCCGCCCCCACGTTGAACTCCTCGAACAATTGGTCATAATCCATGTCGGAGTGAGAGAAAAACAGGGGGCGAGAGGGGCGCGGTCAACCAACGTGCGACAAGAAAAGCCGTCATCCAGCAGTGAATCGTTGGTTATGTTCCAGCGAGGAACATACCAACGCTTGGCATCTTCCGAATTCAGGATGGTCGTCTCATAAAACGAGTCAGTCGACTCCTCCGACGTCTCTGGCTGGGAAGACCCGCCCACGTCCGACGTAGGCAAAACAAGCGTCTTACCCCGGCTAGAAGTCACAATGTCAGCAGCAGTATACACGGGGGCATCCGCATGCGGGAACCTGCAAAAAAAGGATAAGTTAAGTCCAGATACCAGGAAAAAATAAAGTAAAATGGTAAAACATGAACGTACCTCTGCACGATAACATGGGTGGGGATATCCGCTTGGAAAAGAAGCCCCTACTGTAAGGGAGCCTCCTGGAGTGGACAGCGCTCAGACTAGCCAAGCGACTTCCCACCTGTCCCAGAGCAGACTATGATGATCTGTCCCAATCTATTTAGGCAGGAAGAGGTCCGCATCGCTTAACCAACTTCTTTCTCTTGTCCTCTCCGGCTGCCTCTGAGCAACATCTGTTTCTCAGCCATAGTCACATCACATTCCGGTCTGTTAGGATTCAGAAAGCACCCTCCTGAAGACCTTCTCTTCAACAACATTTCCTTCCGCAGAACAAACAGAAACCTCACAACCACGCCAGAAGCCCACTACCGTCTCGCATTGAATGTGCCGTAGCAGGAGCATCCGGGAAACGCAGCAAAGTTTTATACAATCAAACAACGTCACCTGCTCCTCCCTTTTTGAACTTCTACGCTTGTAAAACCTCCGAGGGTCAGCGGTCTGATAAAGGACAATCACGCCCATAGTGGCAAAATAAAATACAAAAGACAAACACCTACACAGATAAAATAAAAAATAAAAACATTCCCACAAAGGCAAAGTACTTCAACCACCCGTTCTATCATGCCCCTCAAAAGCTGGAAAATATTTTCACCAAACGGATAGTAAGGACTAAACCCACAAGAGCTAAGAACATTCGGTATACCGCCGAAGGGAGCTTTGTTAGAATGAAAAGGACCTGAAAAGCTTGGTTTCTTGACGAGCTTAAGAAGGGTAGCTGAATCCTTCTCAACAACACCCCAGTAAACAAAGGACAGAGATAGTACAACTCGTGAATAACCCAGAAAAAATGGTCCGCCCAGTTCTTAATAGAATTCGAAGGCTTCGAGAGACAGAAGGAGCCGATAGGGAACGTTTCGCGAACGAAAACAATCCGTCACTATACATACGCGTATAAAACGCACGAAAAACAGCTACCGACGGGCCAAGATCAAGTACGCGCGTCAAAACCTCGAAGTGAGATATACGTGCAGCACCGAAGGGGGATAATTGAGAAATATGTATACGGAAATATTTGAGAACGGATACAAAAAACTTGGTAAGAGGAATCCATATAGCCCACAGTAATCGAATAACCTAGTATAGACACCCACTTTACCCTCAGGGAATTGGGTGATAGTCCTATCCCGCCCCGGTGCGGTAGGATGAACTTCATCAGGAATATAATAACTATTGCAAAAGCTCTCTACCATTTCTCGGGTCATAATAGAATGTTTATTAGCCATTTTGAAGAAAGACTAAGATAGATGCTAACCTGAATCTCGAAAAACTGAAAACGAGGAAAGTGACGCACGAGAGTAGGAAAGTAAAAAGCTAAAGAAATTAACAAAGGAGGTGAAAGATTTTGATAAGAGAAAAACAGTAAAAACAAGGGGTATTTATACCTTGGGATAGTTATTCCTACCGATGCTTGATTAAGCCACGTGTGCGCCACTTGCCTAATCGACGATAGAAAAGCGCATGGAAACTGGTGAAAAGCTGTCACAAGTCAGAAGGTAAAAGGACAGCAACGCTCCACGTAATTGAAGCGTCACCAACTCAGAAGACGTACAGCACGAAAACAAAACTCAAGGAGGAAATAAAGTAGAAGTCTAGCATTGATCACCGCACGCAGGAAATAACCCACGGGCAATATCATACTAGACTGGGGGGGACTTGATGACGTATAATTGTGTATACATAGCCTCTGGGCTTGGCCACATTATCACTTTGGCTCTTGGCTAAACCTATGCAATAACAGGCCATGGTAAAGCCATCTCGCAGGACTCGGCCCCGAACTTAACGATCTGTCCGCGGATCCGCTTGTAGATGATCCGTCCGAAGATCCACCTATAAAGACATCCGTCCGCGGATCCACCTATAAGAACAGATCCGTCCGCAGAACATCTGTGTTCCGTTTAACACGATTGGTCGCGGACCCTTGCCCGACAAGGACCCACTCCCGGCACTACTAAAGTAACCTAGAAATACTAGAAAACCCTAGTACAAATACACCTATAAAGAGGTCATAACACATACCCAAAAGTTAAGCAATTATTCTAATTCTCTCTAACACATACTCTGACAATATGAATCTTACTTCAGCCGAAGTCTAATCGTGGGGGTCCTCCCACGTAAGCTCACGTTTTACTTTTAAATTGTGCAAAAAATCATCACTTCTCTTGCTCTAGTACAAGATCCAGCATTCAAGTCACTTGGAGGCCCAACCTGACAAGGGACTTCCAGCACCTCGCTAACCCGACACGAATTTTGTACTAACAATAAGTCTTATACCTCAGGATGACATTGCAACCCATAAAACGGTCTCCCGACATACTACACAGCTGCAACCGCGACTGGTCATTCACATGAATGTGTTTCGATTAAAAAAATCAAATCCTCCCACTTTAACAATTCACATTCTTCTTCTTCCTCCTCCTCCACTTCTACCGTCGCAGCCATAATCACACGAACTACAAAAAAAACAAAGTTATAAAAACCATCAAAATTTATTATTCCACTATACGTAAACACAAAGGGTTGTTCGTGATTGCTTACTAAAACTGCTTAACTGCGTATTTTTGCGGGAAATAAGGTGCCTTTCACAGTGCGCCCTGCAGCTCGCAAACTCTGTTTTTTCATCGAGCTTGTGACTTTGTTATATAGTTCGTCCTGTTGTATGCCTATAAAACAAATTTAGAGAACACGCTGCAACAATATCATTTACTTAAATACCTATTTTTATGTTTTTGTAAGTGTTCTTATCATCCCTTTGGCGATTCTAAAGAATCATAACAAATTCATAGCTCGCAAGACTGGTGGAGTCATATGCAACCCGTAAAAGGCAAGTGCTTGAACATGAAGCACCTGTAAAAACATACATTCGAATTAGTTTGAGGGTCACAATCTGCTTTGTAAGAACTGATTTGCTCTACAATTAGTAGTTTCATGCAAACCATCAGCAATGCTTATCCGCTTAAAAAAGGAAAATAAGCAATCCTCAAACACCCTTTAAAGATACTGTGTTCATACCTCTATCATAACTCCGATAAATTGTAATAAGCTCATACAAAATTAACATCTTGCTTAGCTCAAAATATCAATTCCCGTTTTCTTAGAGATAAAAATGAACTCTTAGCATAGTGTCATAGGCACTAAACTACATGCTGCAAATGATTCATAACTAAAATACCCTACACCTTGTTTCCTGAGGTGCATAAAAATTGCACTGCACATACAGCACAACTGATACATAAATAATGATAATCCCAATCAATAACATGATTGCATTATAGTTTAAAGTAAGTAGTATACATACTAAAATCATCATAAAAACAGACTATATCATGCTGATTTAAATCATCAAAGTGCTTTGCATTTTTTGTGTGAATGGCACTACATACTAAAATCATCAAAACCCATATCATCCTCACCTATTTAAAAGAAGCTAATTCAAACACCCCTTTTAATACAATACTAAACTGAAACCTATAAAATTGATTTTGAAGTGCTCGTCTGCGATATAACATATAAAACACCCCCAAACTCGTGCTTTTAAGATATAATTATGTTAAGTACAAATTTAAAATGAATCAAAAAGGTGTAAAATTAGTACCATGTGGCAGGTCCTAATACCCTCCAACTTCTCATCATCGCCACACTTTTCGTCATTCAATGAAAAATGCAAAACACCCAATTCTACGCAAATCCAATACCAACAACTAAAGTCAGAAAATTTCACACATCATAAAATCAGCTTAATAGCCAAAAAACAAAAATTAAAAAATACCTGGTTATTGATGCAACGCTCAACCGCAACCCCATCACAATCCGTTTCAACCCCAATTTATATATCTTTTAAAGATTTTTGTGTGCTTTTTTATATCAGTATTGAGAGGTGGTATTGTGAGTTGATGTGTGTGTGAGAGAGGTTAATGGAGGTACTGTATTTTTTTTTATACTGAGTGAAAAACACGTAACCTTTTCTTCACATATACACGCACAACACAAAAAAATAAAGTAATAATAAAACATTGTTCACCACAAATGAATTAAATAAATTAGATTACTGTTCATTGGAATATTTTATTACTAAATAAATTATTATACAAACTAAAGTTTATGAAAATGTTTTCACTCACATTTGCTACAGTAAGTGTGAGATAATATTAAACTAATATGAATGAACAATACTTAATTAATTAAAAAAATCCACCGCTGTCTCTTCTTCTTCTTTCCTCAACACACTTAACAAATCCACCGCACTACCACACACACCAACCATCACCACCACAAATGAGCTTCTTCAAAGCTTCGAATGGCAGATGTGACTCCTAATGGCTCATGATGGAAAATAATGGTTAGTTTGATTGATTTAGGGAGTTTAATGGTTTTATCATATTTGATAGTTGAAGCTTTTTTTCGATGGTGAATTTATCTGATTGAGAATTAAAAATTATGATTTGGTTGATTACGGGAGTTTAATGGGTTTATCACATTTATCACTTTCATCCAGAAGTAAGTCGCTGCCGCCATGGTGCTGCTGTTGAGTCAATGGATGGAAGATAATGGTTAGTTATTTATATAAAAAAAATTAGATCTGTTGCTGTTTGGTGTTTAAAATTGAAGTATTGATTGTTAC
>BQNB010085998.1:0-28311 GCA_026074375.1 Tanacetum coccineum | reverse complement strand
GCAAGATAATAACCAACAACAACCACAAAACAAGAGGCAGAATGCCGGCAGGGCTTATGCTGCAGGGACTGGTGAGAATAAGCTATATGGGGGATCTAAACCCCTATGCCCTAAGTGAAATTATCACCACGATGGTCCTTGTGCTTCCAAATACCACAAGTGTAATCGATTTGGCCATCTGGCTCGTGATTGTAGGAGTCCTGCTAATGCCAACACTGCTAATAACCAAAGGGGCACTAGGACAAGTCAGAAGCCTACTTGCTATGAATGTGGTGCCCAAGGACATTTTAAGAGGGAATGTCCAAAACTGAAGAACAACAACAATCGAGGCAACCCAGCTGGAAATGTCAATGCTCCAGCGAAAGTGTATGCGGTAGGCCATGTAGGGACAAACCCAGACTCTAACTTCGTGACGGGTACATTCCTTCTAAACAACCGCTATGCTTCTATTTTATTCGATATTGGTGCCGATAGGAGTTTTGTGTCTACTGCATTTATGTAACACCCCCATTTTTATATGTCTCAGCGGAAGGGTCATTTGGGGTGCTACGTCATAATATAACAACTCAAGCATAGAAAACGACTCAAAAAGAGACGTTTTTAAATACATTCATTCGAAATAAAAGTTTACATCATAGGTCCCAAATTGTTTCATAATTCATACAACATTTTTGCAAATCATCTTCGAATGACTTTTATTTAATGGGCCTTCAAAACATTTAGGTTTCCATAAGCGACAACCAAAATCTCCATCGCCGAATTACCTTCAAGGACCTGAGATAAAACATGCTAAAACGTCAACAATAATGTTGAGTGAATCCATAGAGTTTATATATATAAACAATAAAATTTCCGAACACAAGTATCATTTCTCAATATTCATCAGGATATAACGATGTGGCCAAACAAAGTTATATCGGGGGATTATTTATAAGTCTCATGACATTGAACGTTACCATCTAATTATGTTGGGGTTCCCAACAAGGTATGCCTACTATACACCCTCGCTATGAGTGCATATTATTCTCTATACAACGCATCCGTTGTGTCATATTCCCGACACTTGACGATAGCCAGTCGTCACGGATTGGAGGTGGCAGCCTCCAAATAGTACTATTTCATGTATAAGCGTCTACCATTTCCCGGTAGTTAACAATTCATGATTTCCGCAGGTCTTTTATCTAGCGAGTTAAGCTAACTTATAATAATAATCGAGGCAACTAGCATACAATCTCCCTTGTGTTCTATTTTAAAAACAAGCATGTTATCTCCCTCGCGGGTTTATAAAACAATTAAAGTGTAAAAATGCGAGGCTATGAACTCACTTAGTGATGTCGGATGAGAATATCGATGAATAAAAACTTCAGAAGTAGGCGCGTCAATCAACCAAGACCTATACAAATTGTAACGGGTCTTAGGTTTCTAGTCGATAAAAATTAACGAAAACTCATAAATTAAATAAGTATATGTATACATGTAGTTTATATGATGATCATGCTCTTGCAACATATTTATTTCACACTTAGAGTTTTCTAGGTTTTTAACTTGTTTTTATTAGCCATTTTACTAGTATTGTCTAAATTAGCTCAAAAAGCCCAATAGGCCCATTAAGCAAGCCCATTAAGTTATTAAATTGATATTATCACTCAAAGACCAAGTCCTAGCCCATTAGTAAGGTCCACGTGGATTGGGCATAAAGTTAAGTCCAATAAGTCCATTTTGTTTCATTGGGCCTAGTGGTCCAATAAGGCCTTATGACCCATTTAAGCTTGTAAATGACTCTTGTTATAAAATTTTGGGTTCTCGAGGTCGGGATACTTTTATTATCAGTATGTTAACATTTTAAAACTCTCAAGAAGTGGGTCCTACCACCTCGGGTTTTAGTTACAAAAATCGCTTTACATAGTATAGTGTTCGGGTAGTAGTAAATTTTGTATACTTTTATGTTTACGAAAATAGTCATAATTTATAAACCGTAAATGGTATAATTGATATATCTATATGCTTGACTTTATTTTTAAGTCCACTTTACATATTCAAACTCATTTTATTACATCTTTTAGTTATATTCATACATATGGTTACTTTTATACATAAAGGTCACATTAGCTTTTTGGACTGAAATTTCACTTTCACCATTTTTTATGCCATTTACAAACAATAAAGAGTTGGTTGACTATACAATTGATTCAGAATCTACATGAATTTATCTAGGTCTCATAGTTTAAACTTTTCAACCAACTCTGTCCGTAAATGTGACTTTTTATACCATCTGTACAGCAAGGTCAGAATCCACTAGTTTTGGTGTTTTGATCATATCTCACTCAATATTCACTTTTTAGAAATCATCCAATTTGCCAAGTGTCCACAAAAGGATTATCTACAACCTAATATACTCAAATCCAACCTCAAACCTGTAGAAATTTAAAAAACCTACTGTTCATTACAACTCATAATTTTAATGATCTTTTCACTTGTTTTAGATGACTATTTTAGCTATAATTAACTTTATCTCAACGGAAGGGTCATTTGGGGTGCTACGTCATAATATAACAACTCAAGCATAGAAAACGACTCGAAAAGAGACGTTTTTAAATACATTCATTCGAAATAAAAGTTTACATCATAGGTCCCAAATTGTTTCATAATTCATACAACATTTTTGCAAATCATCTTCGAATGACTTTTATTTAATGGGCCTTCAAAACATTTAGGTTTCCATAAGCGACAACCAAAATCTCCATCGCCGAATTACCTTCAAGGACCTGAGATAAAACATGCTAAAACGTCAACAATAATGTTGAGTGAATCCATAGAGTTTATATATATAAACAATAAAATTTCCGAACACAAGTATCATTTCTCAATATTCATCAGGATATAACGATGTGGCCAAACAAAGTTATATCGGGGGATTATTTATAAGCCTCATGACATTGAACGTTACCATCTCATTATGTTGGGGTTCCCAACAAGGTATGCCTACTATACACCCTCGCTATGAGTGCATATTATTCTCTATACAACGCATCCGTTGTGTCATATTCCCGACACTTGACGATAGCCAGTCGTCACGGATTGGAGGTGGCAGCCTCCAAATAGTACTATTTCATGTATAAGCGTCTACCATTTCCCGGTAGTTAACAATTCATGATTTCCGCAGGTCTTTTATCTAGCGAGTTAAGCTAACTTATAATAATAATCAAGGCAACTAGCATACAATCTCCCTTGTGTTCTATTTTAAAAACAAGCATGTTATCTCCCTCACGGGTTTATAAAACAATTAAAGTGTAAAAATGCGAGGCTATGAACTCACTTAGTGATGTCAGACGAGAATATCGATGAATAAAAACTTCGGAAGTAGGCGCGTCAATCAACCAAGACCTATACAAATTGTAACGGGTCTTAGGTTTCTAGTCGATAAAAATTTACGAAAACTCATAAATTAAATAAGTATATGTATACATGTAGTTTATATGATGATCACGCCCTTGCAACATATTTAATTCACACTTAGAGTTTTCTAGGTTTTTAGCTTGTTTTTATTAGCCATTTTACTAGTATTGTCTAAATTAGCTCAAAAAGCCCAATAGGCCCATTAAGTTATTATATTATCACTAAAAGACCAGGTCCTAGCCCATTAGTTAGGTCCAAGTGGATTGGGCCTAAAGCTAAGTCTAATAAGTCCATTTTGTTCTGTTAGGCCTAGTGGTCCAATAAGCCTTACGGGTCCATTTTAGCTCATAAACGACTTTTATTGTAAGTTTTCGGGTTCTCGGGGTTGGGATATTTTTATTATCAGTTTGTTAGCCTTTTAAAACTCCCAAGAAGATGGTCCTTACCACCTCGGGGTTTAGTTACAAAAATCTCTTTACATAATATAGTGTTCGGGTAGTAGTAAATTTTATATACTTTCGTGTTTACGAAAATAGTCGTAATTTATAAACCGTAAATGTTATAATTTAATTATTTATATAATTGGCTTCAAATTTAAGTCCACTTTACATATTCAAACTCATTTTAGTACATCTTTTAGTCATACATATACATATGGTTACTTTTATACATAAATGTCATGTTACAATTTCGGACTGAAATTTCACTTTCACCATTTTTAACGCCATTTACAAACCATAAATAGTTAGTTGACCATCCTACTGGTTCAGAACCTACCTGACTTTATCTAGGTCTCATAGTTTTAACTTTTTAACCAACTCAGTCCGTAAATGTGACTTTTTATACCACCTGTAAAGCAAGGTCAAAATCAACTAGTTTTAGTATTTTGATCATATCTCACTCAATATTCACTTTCTAGAAATCATCCAATTTGTCAAGTGTTAATAAGAGAATTATCTACAACCTAGGGTAATCAAATCCATCATCCAACCTATTGAAAGTTACCAAACCTACTATTCATTACTGCCCCTAATTTCTATGATTATTTCACTTGTTTCAATGGTCATTTTAGCTATAATTAACCTAGATCTACACATGCATTATCATTTTCATTGCTTGATCATCAAATATTATACGTGTACATATACATTTGAAAATCAAAAGAAAACATAAATAAGACTCATGAGATTTTTACCATAATAAAATGAAGATGATGATCTAATGATCAAAAATATACAAGACTTCAATCTTCAAACTTGATCTTCACCCAAAATATTTTTTGACCATCATTTTCTTTACCCAATAGAATTTATAATAACCCTTATAATCTCAGCCCCAACTTGTGTAAAACCTTCTTGAAAACCCTTTTTAATCACCTCCAAAATTACAAGGAATATACTAGGTTGTCACTTTTACTAGTGTTCTTCTTGTTTGATCCTTAAAAATTTATGGAATGGGTGTTTGAGTGAGATGAGTGGCGTCTAAGGGTGATAGAGAGGGAGCTAGATCTGATTTTGAGTTGAAATATGAGTTGTGTGTGTGTTTGATGGTAAAATTTTGGTTTATATATGCATGGAAATGGAGTGCCAAGTGTTGAACATGCATGAAACAAGGGGACACTTGTCCCTTTGATTTTTGCCGCCCTTATGGGTGTGATATTAGTGGGATAGGTTTAAAAACTTGTCCCACATTTTGTAAATGCGGGTATTTTCAAAGTCCGATATTTAAAAAGGTACGATTTGTAGTCGTTTTTCGTAAAACGTAAAAATAGTACGAGACACGAAAAATAAAAACGAATGCAACAAAATTATATCTACGGCATTTTGAAAATATAAACGTCGATGCTTAATGTAGGACTCGCCGGTTCTTTGTAAACGTCGCGTAAATTACAAATGTAAGCCCTAATTCTTCCGGTTAGTCATATATTTAATACTCGAGAATAAAATAATGACCTGAAATTGACATTTTGTCACATCAGATAGTTTTTGATCTCGTCCACTTCCAAAACATTTTCGGTTCCCAAAGTAGTTTCGTTTCTTACATTTTATTCTATAAAAATGGTGGCTCTGTCTGGGCCTTTGTTCAAATATTTAAATAAATATTTGATAGCCCTTGATCTGTTACACCACTCTACGTTGATGTGTGCCTTGTATTTAAGTAGCAGATAGCGATTGTGAGGCACCACATGTTTGTTATCATACATGAACTTCCCCCTCTTAAATGTCACCTTATTATCCCTTCGGCGATAATGAGGGTATCCATCTTCATCCAAGAGCGTTTCTGCCAAAAAAGGCTTTGGAAAATGTTTTGAACATTTCCCATCATTTGTACATGCTGCATTTCTTGCATCCTTCCCGCATGGCCCATGCAACATATAGTCGGTGACCACTTTATATCCGTCAGGATCATCTGTTAGAGAGGGCATCTCGGCTGAAATTATATCATCTATTTCGCTGGGTGTCTTGCATTTGCAGTTCTCTTCCAATCATAGTAGGATATAGGCGTGTGGCAAGCCCCGCTTTTGAAATTCTATGACATATACAACTGTGACATGCACGGAACAAACATATTAGTTCCACCTGTTAAATATTACAGAGAACATGACATTTGATAGGGTACTGATAGGCATATTACCTGCGCGAGATTCACCAAACACATTTTTTTGGTCAGATCATCTAGTAGCTCGGTTAGTTTTATTTTAAAAACACGTGTCCCTATTTCTGGCCTATCATGTGGCTTCTGGCCTGGGAAATAAGTCAACATCTCTAAGATCTCTGGCCACTTCGGGTTGGAAGTGAATGTGATGAACAAATTTGGATTGCCGTATACCCGACATAGAGCCATTGCATCCTAATAGTTGTGCATCATATACCTTGGGCTTCGCGTAAAGGTCCTTGGAAGAACAATTCTTTTAACAAGACCTACTGCACTTGTGTCCCCTCGTGTGACGGCATCACACAGATTATGGTACAAATCAACGCGCAGTGTATCTTGATTATTCCTTGTCTATTTGAGTCTTTGTTCTTCAACTGCGGTGTACGCATCCACCAAATTTTGCTGGAATAGACGCCCCCCTTTAATAAAGTACCACCATGTCTGGGCAGTTGATAAATTATGTAACTGTAGTATTCTTTCATTGTTACATATCCCCGTTTTGTTTTGCGGGTTCTTGCGTTTGCATGATAAGGTATCTTCTCATGGAAACCGTCTTCCCCATACGGAAATAACAAAGGATATTAGAGCGCCATGTACGAAGGATGTAACTCTGACATGCGCTGTAGTCCTTTATCTTTTCTGTCTACGACAATGTCTGGTGTAGGATGTGCATCTCCGAAATCATTTATGATAATAGTTGCAACTTCAGACATGGTGGGGGAATTGTACTGCCGGGTTGTTTTCCGCTCGCTATGCAGTCGCAGGCGAAAGTCTGCCGAACTGTGTGTGTTGCACCAATCCCTGGCCATGCGAAAAGCATGGGCTACTGAACTATACCGATCCAACATGTTGATTAAATCTCCTACAATCTGTTTATCTATGTCCTCACTTGTTTCCTTGTCCATGAAAGCTGGTGTTCTATTTTTGACCTCATTCTGAGTGTCAAAAAAATATAGCTGGGAAAATTTCGATGGCATGCCTTCTGCAAGAAGTAGTGACCCCATCCGATGGTAGTTTTATCCGTTTAACCTGAATGTGTATGGTGCGCGCCTTGTATTAATAGAATTATCTATTTTAGCTCCAAACGACGTGAAGGAGGACATGCTATTGTAGACTCTAATATTGTCTCTAAAATTTGATGTTGAAGGCTGATCATGGCTGAGAAGGTTGTCTAACGGTGGAGGTGTGTCGTGGAAACGGGGAAGCAGCACTTTGCCTCCTTTACAACAAAGCGTGAAAGTTGGATTTGCAGACATTTTTGAATCTTCTTCTCTTTCTTTGTACCACATTGTAGCACCACAGTTACGGCATTGATACGTAGGAGGAACAATATCATAGTACGTTACTGGTACACCTTGGAAAATAAACATTTATAGTTGTCAAGAAGGTCACAGCTAGGGAACAATTATAGGTAGTAAATTTGCAGGTAACAATGCTTTAAGGGATAAGGATGCATGTAGTGTGGAAAGTTACCTGCAGAGATGAATGTCGCTTTCTTGGTTCCTTTTTTTATCTTTACGCAAATATGTTGGGCCTAAAATAACAATCATAGCAATGAATTTAGTACTTATTTGAAATGACCTTGGGCAAAATGCCCTAAAATTGCTACATAAATTTAGCATTCCCAAACTTGGGTACCATGAACACCTGCTGATCTCCTTGGCAGGCGGGTCGATGCATATTTGGTGGTTAAAGGGCTTGCTATATTGGTAGAATTGAGTCGGGTAGTATCAGGAAACGATAATGGGTGTACATTTTATTTTAACAATTGTTTATTTTGGTTTATCTGCGTTCCCGGGTGTGTTATTTATACATGAAAACAATGTGTGGTTGTGAGTATATACCTGAGTAATCTGTTGTTGTTTCTGTTAATCTAATTCCACAATAACTTTGTACTCGCCCATCTTGTTTGATAACTGTATTTGCCTCAATCCTTACAGAATTTTGCAGTATGTCTGTGAAAGACGGGGTCGTTCCCTGGTTGTTACGTGAGGCTGGGACATAAACACACAAATGAGTATAACCACACTTATGATTTGATGATATGAACAACTAATCAATACAACTATACCTGTATTCATAACTTCACATGGATTGTGTAATTCATTTTTTTCTGTTTATCAAGATAGAACTATGATTGTAGAAATATTGAAGTTATAGAGTGAAGACATTGAAAAGATAACCTTTTGGAATACTTTGCACTAAATGATATATTCAGTGTCATATCTTATTAATGATTATTTTATGATGTATTGTGTATGTTAAAAACCTTTAGTTGGAGTGACAATACAGATTTTACATGGATGTGATTGCACATCAGTTCTCATTACTTAAAAGTTTGTTGAGTCCACCCATTAACAATGTCCCAAGTCTATACCATTTCAAGTGTGTCTTAGCGTTAATGTTGGCCCAAAAATATGATTGACATTTGTCTTCATTGTTCTACAGGTTCCATGTGTATCAGCTGGATCGGAATGCGAAAAAGGTTAACAACATGGAACTAAGTTACAATTTGAAATTAGCCGATTTTTTGCAGATTACTTTGTTTCGAGCAACAAAATAATAGGTACATATTACTTAGACACCACAAAGGGCGTTTTGTGTTTGTATTCTTGGACTGGGTCCGTTTTGGTTTAAGTAATTCACATAAGGGCAGTTACGTGTATATTGGTAATAATTACAGATTTTGTGTTTACACTTTCATAGATGTGGAACATCTGATGCTTTAGTCATACTGCAAAAGCAATTTGTTTTATCACCAGTATGTGTTAAGTAATACACATGCAACTTTAACTTAGGTTGAAAGTAATTAGTAATTCTTATTGACCTCGTATAACTAAACATTGAGATATATCTTAATCGAACACACTTGTTTACATTGCTAGTAAGAAATATGTATGTAAGTGATTATCTAATTACGATATGATGGTATTATTTCTCGTTATGATGGTATTTATCGTTAGTATCTTTTTCTTATAATCTTTGTCTTATATGCCATTCCATTGTGAGCATTATGGTTGCTTTTATTCTTTTGGGTTGTTTTTGTTATGCAAGCGTATCTTTCTTGGGAACTCTACGTGGTCCCTAATAGACATCGCACATTGACCTCGCGAGTTATGTGGGTCTAATAAAAAAACAACAAACACCAAAAAAAAAAAAAAGAGGACTGTAGTTGTTAATACATTTACGCCATCAAAATTCATAGAGGTGTGAAATGGACCCATAGATAGTTCTTTTCTAAACGAAGATAAAGCCAATTTTTTGTTAATAAAAGCTCAATTAGTCATGCATTTTTGAAAACATAGAAAACAACAGGTTCAACGGGAGGGATGAGAGAGGTGGAATACAATCATATGTTGTCAAATCATTGGATTTTATTTTGAAACAAACAAAATTTAGTTTTTTCAAAGGGGTGTTAATTCCTATGTTTATGTTGAAAAATGTTTTGTTACAAAGGATATAAAGGTTCCATGGTTACATATGGTCAGATGTAATATTTGAACATTAACAAACAGTTAGGTCAAAGATAAACTTTCAAACATTATGATGCAAAATGTGGGGATTGTCTCTAAACTAAAACCTACATTAGTTCAAATAAATATATGTTGACTAAAGGTCTGATTACAAAGGTATCCTGCAATTATGGTTGCAAATTTATTGTTTTTCCTCAAACATTAGGTTAATGCGAAAGCTACCGTCTGCATGAAGGCACTGTTTGAGAGTGAGTCGATGAAGCGTGCAGACTTTTGCTGGAATCTGATCCATCAAAATGTATCTATAAGCTAAATCGGTTTTACAAAAATTATACATAGTTTAACACAATGGGCTAACTATAAACTAACTATGAAGTATTTGGCTAGGAGCTGACTTTTCCTTTTTCTTTTGGGTGTCACAGCAACTTAGCGTTGGATTTTCCGATATTTTTTCTGCAGACCACTCTCTTCGTCTTCTTATGAATCTTCCAGGCATGTCTAAAACGATAGCACAGGTAAAATTTAGCTAGTTAGTATGAGAATAAACTTGTGCAAATAAGCCATGTTTTTTTATCGGCATTGACAACATTGATGTTACTTTTAAAACCCTTTTCTGTTTCTTTTCCTCATTAGGCTTCAAGGGAGTGCAGACAGTTGGCGGCTTAGTTACTATTTTCATCGGCGACTCAACATCATTAGCAGTCACTGCTGCCGTGCTAGAGGAAGCACCGTCTTCAGCTGAGGCGTTTGGAATTATCTTCCAACAATTAAAACTCTCAAAGGAGCCATATTCATAGTAGGTATGCGATTTGATTTCCAAAACATGATCCGTCCCAATGAGATTTCTTATAGCCACGTACAAGTTTAACTCATCTTCTGCATCTGAATTCTCGTCTTTCGTTCCCATGAGTGATTCAGCTGAGCACTTAAGCAGTTCCGTGGCAGTGTCGTTAAACATCACAACAACAGTATGCGCCGTGTCGTCAGCAACCACAACTTCAAGCCTGTACCTGCACAGAGAAGGTCGTGAGTAAAGGTAAAGTACAACAAAAATTCGATTTTAATTCAGTCCTTGTAACTAACATAAGAATCATTACCTAAAAACAGGATAGTTAACCGTCCTGTTACATGCCTCATATACCCATTTCCCAAGTTTACACGTAGCACCTTTCCTGCACTTTTCATAACCACAGGACGGGTAGTTCCACCCCTTTTTAGTCTGAAAGTTCTCAATCATGACCTTACAATGAAAGGTTGCGGTCTGCAAACACAAAGGTTAGGAAAGTATCCGTTCTAAAACTTAAGTAATATGTTGCCAATACAGGCAAAAATACCCATACATTGTTTTGGCGGTTGCGCGCCCAGATCAGCAGATTCTCCAGCATCCCTTCTCTAGGTTGGGAACAATCAATTGGCAACAGGGCCTTGCTGGGTGCAGCACGACTGATAAACATGTTCATGGCAAATGTAAGTTCTGTTAGTTTCATAAACTAAAACAAACGACAATTAAATGGTTTACCTATCATGTGCTCTTAATTCCTGCAGACACAAAATATCATCATCATCACAAAACACCGTGGAGGAAGTGCTTGATAGATACAATTTATCTGCAAGGTAACATTTTATTTAGCACAAATCACTGCGAAGGTATACAAAAAATGTTAGGTAGTTACAATCAATATTAAAGTGTCACTTAACTATTGTACTCTTTCCAGACATTCCAGTTAAGACTCATGCATAAGACTCTGCGTGCATTTGTCTTCATTATCGACCTAAAACATTCCAAGCTAACTCCCTTAGCGTTACCCTGAGTGACTGGCCCATGTTCAATAAGATATCAATCATAGCCATTCCCTAACTTTTACATAACTAATGTGTTGTATGCAAGTCAACAATACTAACCTCTGGTTTGCCCGGGTAAAACTTAAGTGTCTTGGTAATTCCTTGTCTTTGTGTTAACAGTCGTTTCCCGCCCACACATTTGTTAGTACCCGGCTTATAATCTGCTGGGGCATTATTTTTTTTTTGTAAGTAGAAACCAGCCAATATAACATAGTCTCTGTAAGACAGTCATGCAAAAAAAATGATAGACAAAAGCTTTACCAATTAAATACTTGTTGTTGGTAGGTTCACCTGATCAAATTCTATCAAACAAAAAGGATATCTGAATAACCAGTGGGGGTTGTCTGGACAGAAATCCTTTTTGTGCTAGTAGTTTTCCCCATCAAAATCAATCATGATACATTTTCATGTCTTAAAGATTCCGAAACTCATCCTTGATTAGGGAGAGAACCAACAAAGTTTTAACAGATATATACCTCCTTCACTTTCAATTACTGGATAATTGTGTGCAACGGTTGATTGTAGCAGTGCGTGCATGTGGAATCATATTGACTGCAAGAATTCGGCTTCGCGACAAACATTTAATAAAGATCGTATAATTTCTAAACCTTACCTTGGAGTCAGAAACAACAAAGTCCGTGCTCAAATAGCGCCCGGTTACTGCATATTTTGTATTAACAAGTGGCGTCATCCGTGGGACCCGAACACAACTACGTTTTCTAAAAAACTCACCATGAGCACTCATGAACAACAAACCTCAACAATTCCCACATCCGTTGTGCAGATCACTGGAGGAAAAAGTGGTCCACAAAATCTCAAGAAACCTGCGTCCAATGAAGCCCTAAGAAAATTATGCGACAAGAACTACCACCAACTTTTGCCGCTTATTGCTGAAAAAATGCAAAAAGAAAAGGAGCAGCAAAATAAGCTCAAAGCGGTAAAGGCATGCCTACTTTACGGCAATGAATATGGGAGAAATCCAAGAAACCATGAAGAGTCCCATTACTCCGAATCCAAAACGCCAACTGCCCGGACAGAGTCGAGAAGGAGGCATGGGCGCAAGCACTCCCGAAGCCCGTCACCAGTCGCCAGTGTCTTCAGAAGACTCAAACCAAACCGACCTCCTTCACCTAGGCTCCGGCCGCGGAAGGAGGGAGGTGTGTTCAATAGGCTGGAAAGAAAAGAACCAGGAGCGTCTACATGCTCTGATAGTCACCACCAAAGTTCCCAAGCAAAAGGAACTGAGGTACCGGCAAAAAAGCATCATCATGAGGGCACATCGTCCCGAAGAACCAGCGGATATTCGGAGAGCAAAGACAACGAAGAGGGTCACTGGAAGTCCAAATCAAAAAGGCATAGGTCAAATACCTACGAAGATGATCTCTCTCAGCTTTGGACGTGTGAAGAAAGAAACCCTTTCACGACCCGGATCCTACATTTTGACTTCCTAAGGACAAGGATGCCTAGCCATGTCAAGACTTATGACAGAAGTGGGGATACAAAATACCATATAAAGCTATTTCAGTCCGCTGCAAAGACAGAGAGATGGGCAATGCCAACGTGGTGCCACATGTTCAACTCGACGCTAACTGGGAATGCTAGAGTCTGGTTCGACAAACTCCCAAAAGAATCCATTGACAGCTAAGAAGATCTGAGGGCAGCATTTAGGAAAATTATCGCCAGCAAACAAAACACATTAAGGATCCAGTGGAGATACATCACATCAAGCAAAGGGACGGAGAGTCCACGGAGGACTTCATGGAAAGATACAAAGAAGAAGTCCTGGACGTGGAAGGAGCGCCAGAATACATGAAGATCTCCGGATTCATCCATGGGATAACCCACCCTGAGTTGATCAAGCGTTTATACGAAAAAATCCCAAGGTCAATGGACGAAATGTACAGAGTAACTACGTCTTTTCTACAAGGGGAAGTTGTCGCATTCAGTCATGGCCGGAAGAAAGCACCCACGCCATGGAAGCAACCAGAAGAGGGAAACAACCTGAGTTTCAAAAAGGGTTTCAAAAACAAGCACAGGTCGGACCAGAAGCCAGACAGGTTTTCACTCCTTACAAAGACCCCGAAGGAAATTTTCGCTTTAGAAAAAGGAAATTTCAAGGCTCCACCACCAATGGTAACCCCTACAGAAAAAAGGGATCCAAACAAATACTGTGAATTCCATGCAGATACGAGTCACAGTACGAACGAATGCATGCAGTTGAGAAAGCAGATAGATGAAATGATCAAGGCAGGAAAATTGTTACAATTCATCAAAGAACTAAAACAGAACGACAAGCCAAAGGCACCCAAGAAGGGGGAAACGGCCGAAAAGGAAAGACCACTAGCCATCCTGGTGGTCCAACCATGGGAAAGAATAGCTAAGCAAAAGGTTACCCAGAGTTTCTCTCCGGAGGCAACAATCTCTTTCCCACCTCTGGGAGACGAGGACGGAACGAAAGGACCAATGATTATTGAGGCTGAGATAGGAGGGCAGTTCGTGCATCGAATGTACGTGGACGGAGGAGCATCCTCAGAGATCCTATACGAACATTGTTTCATCAGGCTCCAGCCTGAAATAAGAAGCCAGATGGTTCCGCCTACCACATACCTAACCGGATTCAGTGGGGAAACCATTTGGCCGTTGGGCCTGATATCCTTGCTAGTGAAAATAGGTGACGAAGGATATTCTACTTCCGCATGGATGAACTTCATAGTTTTCAGGTCACCATCCCAACACAATGGAATAATAGGCAGGCCGGGTATAAGAAAAATCCGTGCCATACCATCCACGGCACATAGAATGTTAAAGTTCCCAGTTGAAAGAGGAACTGTAACATTACGAAGCAGCAGGATCATCCCAATGGAATGTGCAATGATCTCCGGACCTAGCACACGGCCCCCCAAAGTTGGCAAAATATTGGAAGAAAAGATAAGAGTGGCCATTCATCCGGAATACCCCGAGCAAACAAAAGTCATAGGGTCTACCCTAACAGAAAAAGGACGCAAGGATCTATGTACTCAGCTCGGACAAAACTTAGACGTTTTGGCCTGGAAACCAGCATACATGACGGGCGTTCCACGACACGCTGCGGAGCACCGTCTAAATGTTCGGGAAGGGTGCTCACCTATCAGACAAAAGAAGAGGGGGCAAGCACCAGAAAGGAACAAAGCAATCCAGGAAGAAGTAGAAAAGTTGGTAGATGCCGGAATAATAAAAGAAGTTCATTATCACAACTGGCTATCTAACCCATTCATGGTCAAGAAACACAATGGAAGTTGGCGAATGTGTGTAGATTTCAAAGATCTAAACAAAGCATGTCCTCAGGATGGTTACCCACTGCCGGAGATAGATTAGAAAGTAGAATCTCTCTACGGATACCCCTTCAAATGTTTCCTGGACGCATACAAGGGGTATCACCAAATAAAAATGGCAAAGGAGGATGAGGAAAAAACGGCATTTATCACAAATCAAGGGATAATTTGTTATTCAAAGATGTCGTTTGGCTTAAAAAATGCCGGAGCGACCTATCAGCGTTTGGTAGACAAGGCATTCCAAAGACTGATCGGGCGCAACCTGGAGGTATATGTCAATGACTTGGTCATAAAAAGCCGCACGGAAGAAGAAATTATCCGCGACATAGCAAAAACATTCAAAACTCTTTGGCAAATAAACATAAAGCTGAATCCAAAAAAATGCACCTTCGGAATGCAAGAGGGGATGTTCTTGGGCTACAAAGTGAATACTGACGGACTCAAAGTATGTCCGGACAAGGCCGACGTGGTCCTTAGCTTTCCATCTCCGAGATGCCTCAAGGACGTACAAAAGCTGAATGGAAAACTAGCAAGTTTAAACAGGTTTTTGTCAAAGTCAGTCGAAAAATCATTGCCTTTCTTCAAAACCTTGAAGAAATGCACAAAAAAGAGTGACTTGCAATGGACTCAGGAGGCCAAAGCAGCCTTCAAACAAATGAAGAAGCTCATCGCAGAACTCCCAATGCTAACCGCACCTAAGGAAAATGAGGAGTTAATAATATATTTAGCCGCGACCAAGGAGGCCATCAGTGCAGTCTTAATAACAGAAAGGGAAGGGAAACAAATACCAGTGTACTTTGTGAGCCGCGCCCTACGAGGGCCGGAGATCAACTACAACCCTATGGAAAAATTGGTGTTAGCCTTGCTCAGTGCAAGCAGGCGGCTGAAAAGATACTTCCAAGCACACAAAATCGTTGTAATCACGGATCACCCAATAAAGCAACTATTGTCAAACTTAGAAATGAGTGGGAGGATGTTAAAGTGGAAGTTTGAACTAGAAGGATATGACATCCAATACAGGCCGAGGGCATCGATCAAAGGACAAATACTAGCGGATTTTATTGTGGAACGGCCAGAGGAAGAATCCCCGGATGTACCCATGACAGAACCGGAGGAAATATCGAAACCTTGGACCCTTTTTATAGATGGATCATCTTGTATAGATGGTTCCGGAGCTGGACTAATACTAACCAACCCAGAAGGGGTTGAGTTCACATATGCCATGAGGTTTAGGTTTGAGGCCACAAACAATGAAGCTGAGTATGAAGCGTTAATAGCCGGTCTCCGGATCGCATAACAAATGGGTGTAAAAAACCTTCAAGCAAACGTGGACTCACGGCTTGTAGCCAACCAGGTAAATGGTTTTTATGTAGCAAAATAATCAGGCATGGTTCAGTACTTGGAAAAGGTAAAAGGTCTCACAAGCAACTTCAAGGAATTTTCCATCAAGCAAGTACCACAGAGCGAAAACAAAAAGGCGAACGTCCTAAGCAAGATTGCATCTACAAGCTTCGTGCATCTAAGTAAGCAAGTACTTATGGAAGAACTGAAGGAAAAGTCCATAAATGAGAAGGAAGTCCTAACCGTAGTAGAGGAGGAAGGACACATGTGGATGACACCCGTATATGAGTACCTCACAAAGGAAATCCTTCTAGAGGATAAAAAGAAAGCAAGAGTGGTACGTCGCAAGGCATCAAGGTATACCGTGATCAACGGAACTTTATACAAAAAGTATTTTTTGGAACCTTGGCTACGGTGCGTCGAACCACTTCAAGCCAATTATGTCCTTAGAGAAATACATGAAGGATCCTGTAGCATGCACTCCGGTCCAGGGTCTGTAGTCGCTAAAGCCATTCGGACATGATATTATTGGCCAACAATGCACGCAGATGCACGGAAGCTAATAAGAGAGTGTAATGATTGCCAAATCCATCGCCCTGTCCCAAGAAATCCGCAACAAAACTTAGCCCCCATCACGTCTTTATGGCCATTCTATAAGTGGGGGATTGATATAGCCGGACCTTTCCCGGAAGGTCCAGGCAAAGTCAAGTTTTTAATTGTTGCCATTGATTACTTCACCAAATGGATTGAGGCAAAGCCTGTCACGACTATCACGGGAAATCAAGTAAAGAAGTTCATATGGGATAACATCGTCTGCAGATTCGGCCTACCTGGGGAGATTGTATCAGATAATGGAAAACAGTTTTGTGAAAACCCATTCAAAGACTGGTGTGAGAAACTAAGCATCCACCAGTGCTTCGCCTCTGTGAAACACCTACAAACAAATGATTTGGTAGAAAGAGAAAACAGGAGTTTGGGGGAAGGAATCAAGGCTCGGTTGGACGAAAGAAGCAAAGACTGGATGGGGGAACTCTCACATGTCTTATGGGCACATCGCATAATGATCAAGTCAAGCAATGGAGAGACACCATTTTCACTAACATACGGCAAGGAAGCGGTCATACCAGCGGAAATAGGCATGCCAACACTCTGGACTGCGGAAATAGACTTGATAAAGAATGATGAAGCCTTGGAAATAAATTTGGACCTCATAGAGGAAAAAAGAGAGCAAGCAGCAATTCAAGAAGCAAAAAAGCAAAGCTAAAATGGAAAAGTACTACAACTCTAAAGTCCACGGCATAAGTTTCAAACCGGGGGACATGGACTACCGTAACAATGATGCAAGTTACGCCAAAGACGGAGGTAAACTTGGGCCTAAATGGGAAGGACCATGTAAGGTCATAGAATCATTAGGAAGAGGAGCATACAAGCTTAAAGATTGCCAAGGAAACGAACTCCCGCGGACGTGGAATATTTGTAACCTTAAAAAATGTTATATGCATGAAGTGTAAGCACCCGCCCGGCACGTATGATACTCCAGAGGGCAATGTTTTAATTTTACTTATTTTGTAATGTCTTTGAATTTTAATAAAAAAGTGGGGATTAGCTACCCTCACAAATTTAAATTCCTAAAATTATTTACTTTGCAAAGTTATGTTAATTGTCAAGACGCGCACGCAGGGAGCCTCACTCCGCGAACATGTTACCCCGTGTAATAAAGGCTGAGCAACCTCAGAATTGACTTAGGTGTGTAAGAGGTATTGCAAACCCATCACCGGGAGAATAACCCACAAATATTCATAAGACTATCTATTACGAACATACAACAGTAATAATAAAAAGATAGCAGCATTATAATACGTGAGAAATACCTTTGTTATAAGACGGACGCAATAGCATCCACATAAAACACACGTCTAACGTGACAAGTTAAAAACCGCAACAAAAAAGCCAACACACGATCGCGGTACAAAAGCAAATGTTAAATATTACATACATGCTGCAAATAAATATAGCCACACGCGGCCACGGCATACAAAAAAGGAGAAAATTCAAGTGTTTAACTTACAACTAGCCGTCACAGAAGACCACATACGGTCACGGCGTGAGTATAAACCTAAAGATAAAAAGCCTCCAGCTGAGGTATGGCAACAACACTTCCTAGGGCTTCGTCCGTGTCTTCTTCCTGATAATCCTCGACGGAGAGAGGGGCCTGCAAAAGTACTAGCCTCACCCACCCAAGTCTGGGAAGACAAAGGATCAGAGACTATATCAATCATAAGCTTGCGGAGAGTTGCGACATGTTTCTTTGCCCCCTCAGCGCGGCTATGAACATTCATCAACGCAAAAGATAGAGAGGTTTCTCCGACAATCGTCTTGTCACCAGCATGATGGATGGGAACCATGAGCTGTTTAAGGCACGGCTGTAAGTGTACGACTTCTGGGAGGTCAGCAGCAAGCCCGTCCAGCAGAAAACAATCCAAGACCTCATCCATCCCCGCATCCTTTTTAGACTTCAATAGATTCACTAAGGGGAAGTCTACGTCCTCAAGGGCTTTAACCGCGTCAATATAATTTGCTTTGGCAGCCTCCGAGTTGTAAGCATCAACCACAGAAAGACTCCTCCAGGCAGACCCATGCTCATGACCAGCCTCCAAACCCGCCTACATACCAAAGTCAACGGCTCGGCCTAAAGCGTGACCCATAATACCTTGATACTCAGAAGACTTTAAACACTTGAAGAGAGTAAGCTGTACTCCATGGGCCAGCAATCACCTTCGTCCAGCCAAAGTAGTCAAGTAGGTGGGATAAAATTCCCCCTCCAGACGACCAAAGACATCCATTACGTGCACCTCAAGCTCGGCCACACGGTTGTATAGTTCTTGGGCCTGCTCCTCCTACTCCACCTCCATCCTTTTCTTGAAATCTTGAAAGCCGACATGCAGAGAAGAAACCTACAAAAACAAGAAAACCTCTAAACGACGCATAAACAAAAGTAAAAAATACATACGGAACAAAAGATATAGACATACCTCAGAGATAAGCCTATCCTGTTCCGACGTCAAGGAGATAATCTTGTCCCCGGCCTCGGTACAGGCCACTTTAGCATTTTACAGTCCGGACGCAAGAGAAGTGGCATGGGAGTCAAACAAGGAGATGTCATGATCCTTCTGTGCAATAGTAACCTTCAGCACAGACACCTCCGCAGCCAAAGCAGACTTCTCCCCGGATAGTGAAGAAACTTGATCACGGAGACGGATAGCCTCCGCGGCCTCAGTCTCCTTCTTCGCTAGCTTAGACTTCAACTCAAGGATCTCCAAGTCCCTCTCTTCCAACAACTTACCACGTGCAACATATTTAGCTCTAAGTTTTTCTTTCAGCTCCAGTTTATGCTCTGTGCGTGATCTCACCTCCGACCCTAGGCATATTTGCCTCGCTGCCCCCACATTAAACTTTGTAAACAACTGATCATAACCCATTGTACGAAGATCAGAGAAAAAGGCAGGAGGAGCAACGCGGTCCACTAAAGTGCGGTAGGAAAAAGCATCGTCCAGTAGAGAATCATTGGTAATGTTCCACTTAGGAACATACCAACGCTTCATCATAGCAGGATCCACATTAGGAATCTCATAAAAAGAGTCACCCGAACTCTCCGATTCCTCAAAATGGGAAGGACCGACATCCGTTGCGGCTTTAGAAGCAATAGCAGGCCTGGTGGAAGTTGTAGCAGCAACAACAGTATCCACCGGAGCACTCAAAGTACCGGAACTGAAAAGACGAACATAAATTAATAACTAAAGAAAATCAGGAAAAATCAGGTAGCATTTAAGAGTATGTATACCTCTCCGCAGTAGCAAGGATCTGGAAGCTCCCTTGGGCAGATAAATCCACAAAGCCTTCACCTTCTTGAGAAGGAGGAACAACAGAAGGGGCAACAGGCTGTTCTCGGGCCAACAAATGAGAGCCTTCAGGCATAATCTGCTCCAAATTAGCAAGAGTTTTGCCACCAGTGCCGGAAGCAAGGGAAGGATGGTCCGTCCTCAACTTCTTAGCAGGAAGAGCGTCGCTTGGCTTCACCAATCTTCTCTTTTTAACCTTTTTAGGCTATTCTGAAACAACCCTTTCCTCACCCTGCCTGACCGCAATGACATCATCATCCGGATCTGCCAAATTCAGATAGGCGTCCTCCGGGGCTACATCCTTCTGCCTTTCCTCAGTCAGAACGAGAACCTCCGCAGCCGCAGGAGAGCTGCTACCCCCAGCGGCAGGAATGACCAGAGGCATAAAACAATCTTTGGTGCTCTCCAACAACGTCACCTGATTAGCCCCCTTCTGAACCTCTACCGCCCGGACCTTCCGAGGATCAGCAGTCTGAATGAAATCCAACAAACCCATATCTACAGGAGAAACACCAAATGATCAAGACTTATAATAATAATAATAAAAAAGGAACGCCGCCACAAAAATGAAATAACACCCACCCAATTCATTAGAATACTCATAAGCAGGATAAGAATTGTCGTCAAAAGGGTAATACTTGCTCAAGCCCCCTGGCATAAAAAGCACTCCAGGTATCGACGAAAAAAGAGCTTTATGGCTCTCAAGAAGCCTGACGGTCTCCTCTTGACGCGCAGTAAGAAGGGGAGCGAAATCTTTTTCTAGGATGCCCCCCGTATATAAAGGAACAGAAATGGGAAAGGCACAAGAATCAACCCAGAAAAAATGATCACTCCAGTTTTTAATGGAATCCGGAGGTTTTGTAAAGCAGGATGGAGCTGTGGTAGAGCGTTTGGCAAAAGAAAACAACCCATCGCTGTACGAACGGGTGTAAAAGGCGCGGAACACGGTGACGGACGGCGCAAGGTTAAGAACACGCGTCAGAACCTCAAAATGGGATACCCGGGCCGCACCAAAGGGCGACAGTTGGGAAATATGTATACGGAAGTATTTGAGTACGGCCATAAAAAATTTAGTGAACAGAATCCTATAACCGCAATAATCAAAAATCCTAGTATATACGCCTACTTTACTGGCCGGAAACTGGATAATGGTCTTATCACGCCCTGAAGCTATAGGATGCACCCCGGCCGGAATATAAAAGGCCTCACAAAACCTATCTACCATTTTTTGGGTCATAATAGAGTATTTAGCAACAGATTTAGCCATTTGGAAAGATGGATGAGGAAAAGTGCAAACTTGAAGTTCGAAGAGACCTTAAAAAGAAGAGGACGAGGTGATGACGTATAATAAAGATGAAAAGCTTGAAGAAATCAACAATGGTGAAAAGTAGAGCTGTGGAATAAGGAACAATAAAAAAGGGATGAGGTATTTATACCCTTGGTATATTTATTTCAACCCATAGCCAAATGACGACACGTGTAACCCACTCACTTGATCAACGGTAGGGGATCGCCTGGGAAACCGTTTAACAGCTGTAAACATGTCACGCCAGTCAGAAGATAAAAGGACAACGTTGGTCCACATCACCTATACATCACCAACTTAGTAAGGAAGCGTCGCGGAGAAAGTACATAACCACGGAAGACGGCAAATCATTAGCAATGAACCAGAAGTCTAGCAATGATCACTGCACGCGAAACATGGTCTGCAGGCAATATCATACTAGACTGGGGGGACTTGATGACGTATAATAGGTATACCAAGCCTTCGGGCTTGGGCCACATTGACACGTGGGCTCCTTGGCCCAACTGAGTAGTCATAGGCCGAAACTAAACCCACTCCTGCATTGGTTACGGCCCAGACCCAACAAACGGATGCGGACCTAACTTTAGGGTACTTCCGTCCGCGGAAAGCACACGCATCCGTACACATGGTTATTTCGGTACCTTGTCTAACAAGGTGTTAAGATCGATTAAGCCCATCTAGGATAATAACAATGATTGATAACACGCAACGGAATAATAAAGAACACAATCATTGTTATGAACAAGGTTTTCTTTATTCATAATCATTAAGCCCATCTAGGATAATAACAATGATTGATAACACGCAACGGAATAATAAAGAACACAATCATTGTTATGAACAAGGTTTTCTTTATTCATAAACTATATACTATTCGACTTTAATCAGTCGACTATGAACTATTACACAAACTAATAAGCTAACTATTAGACTCTCATTGGAGAAGTCTACTATGAATCGATACATCTAACCTAGACGCCTACCCTCTTTATATAATAGAGGGAGTAGGGTTTACAAGACAAGATAAGATCAATCTTATTTAACCAGTCTTCAATCATCATAAATACTATTTGACCAGTCTTCAATCAGTATTAATGTTGATCTTTATCTTTTAGTTGAGCATTAAATACTGTTTGACTAATCTTCAATCCGTATTAATGTTATTCCAGCTTTGTCTTGTAGGTCCTCCATCTTTAATATGTTTTGTCATAATCAACTCAAAGTATAATTCCCAACACAAGGGACCCTCTCCGGCCACTAACGAAACATGAAAAATATTAGGAAACCATAATATTTCGTTCGCCTATAAAAAGGAACCCTCTGACACAATGAACAGGACGATTTTCTCACTCTATACTCTCACACTTTCTCTCTCTACATGTTTACTTACTTTTACTCCGAAGTCTAACCGTAGGGTCCGTCCCCATGGTAAGGCTAACGATTTTTATCTGATTGTGCAGGAAATCGTCACATCTCTTGCTCTAATACAAAACCCAACATTCAAATCATCTGGAAGCCCAACCCAACACAGGATTTGAGCCAAGATCTATACCCGACACCTATTTTGTATTAACAATAATCATAAAATGTCAAGGGCTAATAATGCTTGTTGTATATTCGTGGTGTGGGGTGGTTTGAAGTTGGGATAAGGTATTTAACCAAGAGGGTTGATGGGTGGGTCGTGGGTTTGGTGTAGCAATAGGATGCCATGACATACTATTCGCACGGTTTGCATTATAAGTCATTGAACGACTTATAATGGATGGCACAGGGGTACAAGTGGAGCCATTTTTATCCTATGATCATGTATAAATATGCAACGATCCTCGAAACGACATGCTTCTTTCGGAAAGTGATTGCAAAACTTATTTGAATTATTACCATTTGACCCTTTTTGTGAACTAGTCCCGCTGGATGCTAATAAAATTGTAGGTGATGAGGTAGAAGAGTCTACATGTGTTTTATCCAAGCTTTCATCTTTAAACTCACTTTCTTCTAACAAAATCATATTTTTGGTTTCGACAAAAGTTGGAAGGGGTTTTGCATGTCTAATGATTCTAGCAATTTGTTTAAATCTGAAGTCCAACCCATTTAATGCATAAATCACTAAAATTTTAACTTGGACTATCCCACCTAGATTCCTTAACCGATCAGCCATACTTTAGATTTGGGAAAAATAAGTATTGATTAAAAGGTTATCTCTTTTGATAGAACGAAGTTGGTTGTCAAGATTGATAGCCCAAGCATCTTCATTGTCATGAAACAAATCCTTGATATGATTCCATAAATCCTTAGCGGTACCCGGAGTAGTCGCAACTTGATCTTGTAAGGATTCTGTGCATGTACCCAAAATCCATACTTTAACAAGATCATCCAAACGACTCCAATCCTTATCCGATGAACTAGGAGTGGCACTCTCAATGTGATGTTTAAGTCCGATGCTACCAAGGTGAATTTTGAAGAATGAACTCCAAGAATTATAGTTCATCTTCTCTAGGTTTAGCTTCACAGGGACATTATTTGTGATACTCGTGACTCCAAACGGGATTAATTTATCAGATGTTGAGGGAGGAGTGGGTGGACGATCGTCATTACCAGCCATTTAGAATATAATTAGGGTTTACATTTCTGAATATTAATTCGGCTTATGGAGAGGGGAGAAGAAAATGGAGATTTTAGATAGGATCTTTGCTCTTGATACCATATTAGAATAATGATATTGCTTGCCATTCCATTCAAGATCAGTTACAATATATAATCATCTAAGATGAAACTAGAGACAAGTAAACATGAGCTAAGCCTACAAATAAATAATAAAGCCCATAACCGAATATTAGTTTAAGATTTGAAAGAATGATGTGTCGAATCCCTTCCCCTCTCACATCCTTTTATAGAGTTGAGAAGGAAGGAAACCGACTAGAACAAGGATACAAGTCCTATCCGCTTTGAATACAAATAAGGTAAACAAAACGTGTAGCTTGGGACTCTAGCAAACACAAACTCCCTTATATTAATACTACTTGACTAATAACTAAAAACAACACTTAACCCTCTGAACTTCAACAAAAGCTAAAATAAAGACTAAAATAACACAATCAATGAACCTGCACCAGCCCCTATCCCGTGGAATATGGAATTCCAATCGTACGGATTGATAGATGTCATGTTACTTGCACTTACTAGTAGAACATAAGCTGGCAGACTTAACTTGCTCTACCAGACTTAACTTCTATACTAACAGTACTAACTATTCAGCTAATAGTACTAACTATAACTAACAGACTTAACTTTAATACTAACAGTATTAAGTCTGTTTACAATATTTTCCTAACAATCCTCTCCTAACTTGATCTTCATTCATGAACTTCAAGTCCTACAAAACATTCTTGATCTCTAAATTACTTTAAGCTTCAACCTTGGGCTTAGAGGATGTCTTTGAACTTTTTAAGAAATACTTGTAAACTTTTTAGAGTATTAAATAATTTGGAATTTAATGAACTTTAAAAAATCTTGAGTAACTTTATATCTTCGAATTGGGAATTCTCTGACTTCAAAATAATATGTTATTATGTCTTTAATCTTGACACTAACTAGTCCTTCAAAGCTATTTCATCATCCATTGACAATTTTGTACATCAATCATAAAGTTTCATTCTATTCCTTATCACTTCCCAGGTGTGTTAAAGAACTCCTGTGAGAGGTGAATCATTGAAAATTTTAAATGGATTTGTGTCTTTAAGTCTTCAAATCTTGACAGCAACTAGTCTTCATAGCACTCCAATCTTGACTGCAACAAAAATATAGTTTTTGGCAAACTACCAGCCATAAACGGATTTGTTGTGTCTTTACCATGAGCCGTTTGCTATGGACTAGTCAATGTTTAGGTTTGTAAGACCATGGTACATTGATAACCATATGATTTTGAGCAAATCATCAGCTATTAACGGATTTGATAACTCTTTACCAGCTAGCCGTTTGCTCTGGAGTAGCCATGCTTCAGTATAAATACTATGGTGCATTGAATACCATACAATTTTTGGTAAATTGTCAACCATCTAATATGGATTTGCAAGTCTTTACCATAAGCCATAATCTTATGGACTAGTTATGGTTTTTCCACAGCCTTTACCACAAGCCATAAACTTGTGGGCTAGCCAACTCTTCACTTTAACAGATATGGTGAGTTGAAAACCATACAACTTATTTGCAAGTTGTCAACCATAGAACGGATTTGAGAAGTCTTTACCAAGAGCCGTTTGCTCTTGGACTAGCCAGTCCTTATGTTGGTTAGACATGGTGAACTGATAACCATTTGTTGTGTTAGTGCATAGCACCTTCACCAAGTGTTATCCTTCTCAACTTCTATCCTAGGCTTTCAACCCTACACATTTCATTACTTTCTAATGCCTGCTTGTTTTTCCATCATTTTCAACAATCTATAGCAATCTTCATTCATCTTTCCATCCAAAAGCTTCATTTTCAACATTGTTTTACATACCTCAGCAGGAAGTGGATATTTTCTATCAGACAACAAATAAACATCCATAGATTCTAAGTTCAAACAATGTACCCTACTAGTATCATAGTATCTCCAACTTACAATCTTTTGTTGTTCTATCTCACTCCATATAGAATCTGTGCTTAGAGGTTCTTCAAACATAATTCTTAAACATTTCCAGAATCCCTTCTCTAACTTATCCTCAGGCCCATCCAACCCATATCTATTCATTACTATCCTGTACAACTCAGTAAGGTCATCCCTAGATATAGACTTTAACATAGCTCCAAAATTAATGTATACTATATCTGTTCCATCTTCTCTAACAATTTGGTATACTCCTTTTTCTCCTTGTTTAATAATCTTATAAGTAGCTACACTAGGTGTTTTCATGGCTACAGGAACAGGATTCAAAGGAGTTTCAGTACCTGTGTTAGTCTCTTCTTGCTCATCAACCTTATCTGAATCTTCAGAGACATTCTTATCCACACTTGTATGCATACCTTTCCTAGCTATCTGTTTTCTTCTCTTTCCAAACTTCTTTGTTGGTTCATCATCTTTTGCTTCATCATCTTTGTCTTCTTTCAGTCTCTTTGGAGTCTTTGTTTGAAGCTCTTCACCAAATCTTTTCAAGCTATCTTTAGTGGCTTCAAAACTTATTGGAGCAAAAGACTCAATCTGTTTTACAAGCTTGTCAAACTCTTCCTTGACTTCTTCAAAGCTCAACTTCCTCAGCTGATTTAACTTCCATGACCCTTGATTCTTTAAGTAGTTCATCATGTAAGTCTTTAGCTGTGATTGGGTCATGGGCTTGTTCCTTTTAGCTTTGGCTCTTTCTTCAGCAAAAAACTTCTTTCTTTGATTCACAAGATCCACCATTTTCTTAGCAAAATCTTCTCCTTGAAGTTCACTTCCAAGCATGCTCTTTGATAACTCTGCATTGGCTTCAAGTTTTGCTCTAATCAAATCCCAATCTTCATTTGTATAATGCTGAGCCTCAAATTGTACTTGAGCTTTTCTTTTCTTCTGTTGCTCAGTCAACTCTTCTTCTTCTGCAATCCTTTGTGCTAGAAGAGCATCCAAATGTATTTGCTCAGCCTCCTCTTCTTTTTGTAAGGAATCCAATCTTATTGCTTCTGCAAGGCTAGCTTCTTCTTGTAAAATTTGTTCCTTTGTCTTCTTTAGAGTTTCTTCACTGAGCATAGGAGCTTTCCCTTCTCTTTGTCCTTTATTTTCACCAGCAGTACTATCTTGCTCAATAACAGTATTAAGTTCAATACTACCAGTATTAACTTTACTAGCAGTATTAACTTCAATACTAGCAGCATTAATGTCACCAGCAGTATTAATCTTTTCAGCACCAGTATTATCTTCCTGAAAGTCCAAACTTGAGACTAATTTCTTACCTTTAGTCTCTTTTCTTCTCTTGTACCTTCTTCCTTTGTCAATTGACCTTGACTTTAAAGAGGTAACCTTTGAGAGAGTTTTGGCTGCTTCAAGAGTGTTTGGGCTTATATCTTCCTCTTGTTCCTCCCCTGAAGCATGTGCCTTTGTTGTAGGAGGTGTAACCATTCCTTGTATTCTTGATTGTGTTTGTCACAATAATTTAATTGAGCCATTGGACAACCGTATTAAGTACTTAGGTTTTATTGTGAATGAAAATGTAGATGCTGGTAGCAGAACGCTTGACTATTTTCGTTAGAGAGGAAATTTTTTGACTTTGCAAAAGAAAAGGAGATAGCAATAAAAGAAAAGTATGAAAGAGAAATCAAACTTTATCTATATATAGCTACTCTGTTGGACTACTATTGCGCCGTAAAAATCTCTAACGGTTACATTTAAACAGTAATTAAGCAGAAAAAGTCAAATTTCCCGCAACCAGCATTAACATAAACCACCAGTATTAACAATTTACACTACCAGACTTAATTTTGGTCAAACAGAATTAATTAAGAGTCAACCTGAATTAACTCTATTTCAACCAGAATTAAGTGTGTATGAACTACCTGAATTAACTCTACTTAACTACCAGTATTAACGAAAGATAACTACCAGGATTAAAAGAAATTAACTACCCGAATTAACCTACTTAACTACCAGTATTAACCTAACAGTATTAATATTACTTAGCTACCAGAATTAACAAGCTAACCCTAAAGGCTTTACTGTTCACAGAATTAACAAGCTAAATTATAAACCCTAAAGGCTTTACTGTTCACAGAGTAACCAACAAGAAAACCCTCATCAGATTTCTCATCAAACTTTCCTAGTGGGCTAAGAGTATTGAGAATGGCACCCAAATGGTCTTATGTAGCTAAGGATTGGTTTGTGGCCAAACAAAAGCTCATAAGGAGTTTTGTTCTGAGGCTTGGTCACTCTTACCCTGTTGAAGGTATAGCAAGCAGTATTCACTGCTTCTGCCCAAAAAGTGGTAGGTAAGTGTGAGACAGCAACCCCATTTTGCTGAGGAGTTCTTGCATTACTAAACTCATGTTTTATACCCTTTTCCCCATAGAACTCAAGCATAACCCTGTTTTTAAACTCTGTCCCATTATCTGATCTAATGATTTTTACTTTTTGATTAAGTTGG
>BQNB010085997.1:16992-28311 GCA_026074375.1 Tanacetum coccineum | reverse complement strand
AAAAAAATGATCTGATTTACGGACAATGTAGTATATGCACTTTGATCTAACGTCTAATCTTATTGTTATAACATTAACAATGCTGTTACACCAATCATCTGGCTTTTTTATTGAACCATGTAAATCACAAGTGAATATGCATATATACATTATTGTCTAAGCCTAATTTTCTGTTAACAAACATATTTGATTAGACGACATATATATGATCATACCAAACATTCATCTTGATGGATGAACTTGTTATGATTGGTTATGTGTGAGCTTACAGAGCTAAGATGGTTATCACTTACTGATCCTTATTTAAAAATTTTCTAGCGACCCCATGAACTTTATAGCATGAACAGAGTTTAGCTTGGAAGGTTTGTTCATATGTAAGTTTAACGAAATAATATTGGTCAAGAGACTTACAGAAAATTTAATTACAAGTTATTCTTATAAGTTTAATTTAAGACCAGACACACAAAGTTCGTTTGGTATTGGTGAAAAGAGATAGTCCTCAAAGTTTGTCAAATAGTATAGAGTGTTTGATGTTGTTTATCAATATTGCTTGTTTGTTTTCGTAGTAAGAACTTTAAATAAGCAATATTAATAAGCCACAATGGCCGGCCATATGAAATTCTTACTCGGGACTCTAATATGCCCTTATAATTTGCCACAAATGTTGTTTCTAAAATTTGTTTATAAAATAACCAGATTTTTATCATTTTTTTTCTTTTTTCATATTCATCACAATGCTGATTCACATTTCAATCCAAATTTGTTAAATAGAACTCGCACAATATTGTTGTCATCTCGAATGATGATGAAGACGTGCCTTTCTAAACGTTCCACGAAACACTTAACCACAAATATAACTATAACCGGTTCAATTTTTAAAAGGTGTGAGGTCTCAAGTTCAATTCCTGTTAGGTATAAACAACCTTGAAGTGGTCACGCCAACCTCCTGAAAAGAGAGTGCTTTACTTGGTTTGAGTCTGTGTGACGGCGGGTTCAAACCCTATGGATTAGTCGGCCAAAAGGCCGGAAACCATGGTTACCCACAAAAAATATAACTATAACTATATGCTGCTACGTCTAGTCTATATCTATATCTATACTACTTATAAAGAGAATTTAGGATTCTCTTGAAAGTTGAAAAAATGCTAAAATAAAAAATGTTGAAAAATTTAATGCATGAAATCTTGCTATTTTAGGGTTTAGGGTTTATAAACATGTAATGCTAATGTTTTAAAAACATACTCCCTCCGTCCCATATTAAATGTCCACTATTGACTTTTGCAGTCTTTTATATCAATGAAAAATAAATTTAAAACTCAATCCATTCATATATTTTGCATCAAATGTTACATAACACAAACAAAAATATTTAAGGTTAAAGTTAGAAAAGAAAGACCTAAAAAAATCAAAGTGAACATTTAATATGAGACAGAGGGAGTAACATTTAAGTAATATAATTGCTCATTTAATGCTAATGTTTTAAAAACATAAATAACATTGATCATACATTAATAACATTTAAGTAATATAATTGCTCATTAAATGACTGTATTTAATGTGTTCATTTAACCACAAATTTCTATAATTATGGAGGCTAATTATGAAAAAAATTAATAGGCCCACTAATTTCCATTGACTGTAGTTTGGGTAAATCCTCTATAAATAGAGATCACAATTGCATTGAAAAACACACAGAAACATAAACACTTATTCTTCTCAATATCCAGCTTCATCACATTCACACTTTTTTGCTTTCGTTTTAGTTCTCAGTTTTAGATATCATGTTATAAGTTTCATCGTAAACCACTTCTACCATGTTTTCATACTAATTTATTCATGTTTCTGTAGGTTGGTACATTGGCTACGATTAAATCCTTAAAAAAAGTATGCCTCCTTTTCTCAAAACCCTAATGATGAAAGTATGTTATATTTTTTAGACTGTGTATATATATGTTAGTTTCTTTGCAGCCTTGCATAGCGGGTTTCATGAAGCCAATAAACTCTACTCCCCACCAACTCCACCACTACACCACCATTCACCTCCACCAACGAACTCATCCATGATTGTAATCCCATCAACATCGAAACCCACCACCACCAAACCCCTCTACCACCGAATGCCACCACTATTGTAAGCCATAAAGTAAAAAGTCTGGCTGGTCCATGAGTGAAAAAGCAAAAAGAAAATAAGAAAGCCAGCGAAATTATATGTTGTGCTATTAGAGTTTTCATGATCTTGACTTTATCAAAGATTCATATATTCATATGTAATTTTATTTTATTTTTTGTTTTTATTTGTGACTCACGTTTAAATAAAGAAGGCAAAAAGAGAAAATAAATATTGTGATTTTATCTATCTATACTTCTATACTAAGGATATTGCTACAATTCTTGAATGTGAATGTGAAAAGTGAAAACTGAATGTATTTTAGGAAGGAATGAAAACTGAATTTTCTTATATGAAACATAATAAATTGTAACAACATTTGAATAATAAATTCAGTCATCAATACCATTATAACATTATAATAGCCCATTTAATTTATCATTGTAACGGTCTTTAATAATTATTAAAAAGTGTACCTGTTAAAAATCATTACTATCGAAAATGATTATTAAAAATGTGTAACCGCATCCACCATATAAATCCACAGAAACCATTTCATATCTCCTACACAAATGTTATTTTACAACAAAAAATAATCTCTCAGTATACCATCACTTTCACTTCTCAACTCTTACGGGTACTTTCTGCAGATATTCTTTATATTTTTGATAGAAAAACGCTTATTTTGAACGTTATAAGAAATATTTACCACAATATCGCATATCTTTAATTATCTACAGCTAGAAATTACCGGTGCTATGCACGGGTAGTCGTCTAGTTGTGATATACACTTTAAAATAAAAAAACAATAGGCAAACTTATGGACCATTAGATCAATCATCATAAATGAGATTAGAATTTAATAAGCTGGATGACATATTTTTAATTAAATAAAAAATAAATGGAATTATGTAACAACTTAATCAAAGTATTTACAAAATGCGTTTAATTCATAGGGAAAGTATTAATGTGTCTTTGACTGCGTTTAAATACTTTGACTTTGAATTTAAAGAATACGTTTGATTCATAAGGGAAACATATTAAAATTTCTTTAACTGCGTTTAAATGTTTTGACTTTTTTCATAGTTGAATCCATTTTTTCAATTATTTTTAGACTGCTTTGAATAAATATATTAAACTAAGTGAAAACCTATGCACGCACAGAAAATCTCTAGCGACCAATAACTAACGATATGCAGTATTGATAATATTGTGGCTTTATACTTGAATGCGAGAAATTCTTACCACAAATGAAATTTCAAACACTTGTAAAATGCGACAAATTCTTAACACGTATCAAACAAGACATTTAGTTAAATTAAAAGTGAAACATTACATCACAATGAGATAAAATCTAACAGTACAAGTTACTCGTCACGTCAAAGTTTGATGGTTTAGAGATTAAACATAATATTTTGAAACCCAGTTCGTCCCAGCCGGTTCAACCGGTTCTTGTCGTATTGTTCCAGGTACTGTACCCGATAGATCTTTCAGAGTCACATTTAAATCTCCAAGAGCATTCGGAGAACAAGACTTCACTATTGCAACAACTTGTTCAAGTTTTCCCTTTTTAAGAAAGTTGTCGATGTCTCCCAAACATCATTTACAGTGTCCACCAAAAGCATTCCGCATAGTTAGTGCGCGAACCCACCCCCACTGTAAAAATCAAGCATCCCTCACCCACATCTCACAACTTTCCTATATAACTTATTCTTGTGTCGACATTAAAGCCCCATCCGGATCAAGAATAAATACATTTTCTTTAAGCAGCTTGGCTCGCTGAACAAGACCCGCAGGACCGGGTATTATCCTAACTGGGTTTGAGGTTGAGGAAGATGGTTCAACACATATGCTATTAGAGAGCTGAACAACACCCGCAGGACCGGGTATTATGGTAACTGGATTTGGGGTGTATGGAGATGGTTCAACATGTGCGCTACTAGACGAACGCAGAACAGGTGTTAAATGGAGATCATAATCGTATCATAAATATTAAGATTGTATCCATGATCATTTCGTTAGTGAAATTGGAATCCATCTGGATAGTTGGATAAGAAGTTGTGTGATATAATGAGGAGATGGTGGGGGTATTTATAACGAAAAACTAGCCGTTGAAATTCAAAATTTGAAAATATAATAACGGAATTTAAAATATAATACTTTATTTAAAACATTAAATTAAAACAACATTACACTAAAATAGTTTCTAGTTTATTAATCTGATGACTCGTAATCTGAATCAATTCTCATCACCCCAAATTCCATAAAGTATTCATCATCATCAGCTTGTTTTTGCCTAATCTTCTCCTCCCGTGCCTTTTCATCCATTGTTTGTTCTTCTAGTGTTTCTCTTAAGGCTTCTTCATCTAGATGTAGTTGATGTAACTCTTCCGCAGTAAGGTATACATCACCAATCTCATGTGTCTGTGATGACGAACCACCTATATGGGTTTCTGAGCGGTGGTTGTATTTTTCATGTATCCAAGCTAACTTAGCATTCATTTGTTTTTCTAGTTTTGCCGCCTTTCTGTACATAGAAAGATTTAGCTCGTAATCTTTATCAGAACTTTCTTTTAAGAAAGTGTCGATCAAAGCACGGCTCTCTTGTAGAATGTGATTATATTTCTCGTATGCTTTTCTAAGATCTTCTTTAGTTGTGCTCATTAACAAATTGCAAGCTTTAATCTAGAATCACTTTCCTGATGAACCCATAACTATGTCAATTGGTTTGAACCAAAGCTTGGATTTCATCGTCGCTATGTGGTATCGAACAAGCCATTTAAAAAAGATAATGAAAGTGTATAAAATGTATGTATTTTATGATTAAAAATGGTATAAAAAGTGAGATTTTATAGTGAATAGGGGATTGCTTATTTTTTTTAAAATAAAAATATAAAAGAAAGAGTTAATTTTTTTTAATACGAAATCTTCCTCAAATTGTAAGGTCGTGAAGAAGACCCTAACTTTGCAAAGGTTGGGGGTGACCAGGTCTTGCTTCGGTCGGCGTAGTGGGGTGACCAGGTCCCTTTTATTGCAACATGGGACGACCGACCGCAAAAGGTCGTCCCATTACGTTTAGCCTAACCCTTTTTCATTTCGTATATCATTTCGAAGCAAAACAGATGAATGTGATACAATGTGAAACACCCTTTTTCAGACTCGATAATTTTTTTTGACTTATGTTACAGATAATGATACATATTGTTATTCATAATTAGCATCGTAAAGTATTTTTATAAGACAGTAAACTCAATTAACTTTCCAACGATAGGTGGTACGTCTTCCACGGAGTTATGGTTTATTTTATATGATTTTTCAAAAATTAACCAAAAATGAAAAAAAACCCATTTAGCCGTAGCAGCTAGACCTATAGCCGCACCGACTAAATGTTTTAGCACCACAGCTAAAACCCTCTTGTTACCAAAACCCAATTTTTCGAAAAACCGACTTCCCGGACTCGATATAACATGAAACGTTTCAGAATAGTTTAAAACATCATATAATTTGATAAAATGTACAACTTCGGGCTCAATGACACCCGAAAGTGTACTTTACAAAACACGGTGATTTGCCAAACACCATTTTTACCCATTTTCAACACTACTTGTACAAGACCATTCCTTAACATACATAACTCTGGAAATACAACATTTGGATACATAAAACATTTCACAGGACTCTTCATTTTCAAAAGACAATACACTTCAACTGTTAGGGGTTTAACTTGTTTCGAGCACGACGTTATACAACTATATGCATAAGGTAAATATACTACAAATCTGTGCTTCTAATCCTAAGCCTTTTAACCAAGACCTTTATCGCTTCACAAACTTACAAAACGGTCAACAACCAAACCGTAAGCATTACGCTTAATAAGTAACCGGCATATAACATATTATCATAGAGGTAAGGTAAGGTAAGGTAACACCCAATACCATCTTTCACGGTGTTTGGGGGAGGTTGAGACGTAGATAGTCATACCCCTACCTAAGGTAGAGATGCTACTTCCGGTTATACCAAAGGTAGAGAAGGACCTCCGACCTTGCAAGGAGTGAGGATCAAACCCTTGACCTCTGTCTCCAGAGGCAAGGGTGATAACCACATGATCAAACCTTGCTATGTAACATATTATCATTGAGGCATTTGCATATATATTCCACCAAACATGCAAAATTGCACATATATCCAAAACATACATAAAACTATTATACCATGTAGGGGTGTAAAAAAACCGAGGAACTAAAAAACTGAAGAACCGTCGATGCCGACTAAGAACCGAACCATATATTAGAACCATGGTCCGGTTCTTGGTCCATGAAATTCCAAATTTTCGGTTCTCGAGACGGTTCGGGTCGGAACTGTCCGGTTCCGGTTCTTTCCCGAAAAGAACCGACTCTTTTGAAAGTATGAAATTTTATAGGGTGAGTTTGTGATATTATGTACACGCAACCTTTTAAGAAAATACAAAAATACACTACCCATTACTAAGCGGTATAAAAAATCTAAAACCTATAAACCTATTACAAGTATAATCCTAACCTTTAATCAATTTCAAATAACAAAGTGCCATTTTTACAATTACTAATATCATTAAAAGATTCAAATATCATCATTCATTAAATAAAAGTAAGTTTTTTCCCTATTTCTTAACCTTTTTATCGTGATCATAATTCATTAGATATCATGTTACAATCTGATGAGATCAAAAATTATACGTTCGTATATGACAAATTCGTTTATATTGATAAACTAAAATATCTAGTTTGCGCATAGCCGCATATTGATATAAAATAATGAAAATTTTGCATTGTTGAAGACATCTTTTGTGTGATTTTATTGTTATAGCATGTCATTTATGAATGATCGAAAAAAATAAATATTTTACACACATTGGTACTCGTCGGTAATTACCGAAAATTCCTATATCAGAACCGAGAACCATACCGGAACCGAACCGAACCGAAAAAGTTTCACATTTTTCTTATTTTCGATCTCGGTTTTTCGGTTCCTAGTCGATTCGATTCCGGTTCTGTTCGGTTCCAATACCGTGCTTGCCAACTTAACTAATATTCATTTCCAAACACCCCATAACCACCTTGACAATTCAGTAACCATCACTATGGTTGATCAACATTTCCAAAATTCACACTAGCCACTCTTAACAGAAATCACTCAATTCAATGTTTAAACTATTATTCACTACACTCTTATGCATCTTCTTCACCTTTCAATCTAATTTTCAAACGGCAATAGGATCTCGTACTATAAAACGTGACGTTGATATCTCAAATTATGTGGTTGATTTAAACGCCACTAATTTCGATGTTGTTTTTAAGGAAACACCTGCTACTTTTGTCATTGTTGAATTCTACGCTCACTGGTATCAATTTCTAGGGTTTATCAATTTACTACTTTTACTCTTAGGTGTTTGGGGTTGATTTTTGGAACCAGTTTGGCTTATTGAAATTCAGAAAAGCTGACAAACATAAGCTCAAGTCACTAAGCTAACAAGGTGTTGAAAATGAACGTAACGGCTTTTTTCCAATTTTAATAAGCCCATAATAAGTGTATAATATAGTGTAAAACAAATGTCGTGTTGTGTTTGAGATTTCTTAATTTAAAGGATGTTTGGATTTCTTATTTAAGTGGCTTATCTCGTTATATTTTAAGCTTGGTACGGTCTTGTTTTAGTGTAAATAAGCAGGTAGCCTTCTGCTTATTTGTTTTCAGCAGATATGCAGTTTGAAATAAGAAATGCCAAACACCCTTTGGATTTCAATATACAAGTTTTCCCCCTAGAATTGCTTATGAGTGTTTTAATACTTAATCCCAAAACACAAACACTCTTAAATGATATGATGGCCTCAGTCGAAATGGTCAAAATGGAACATTTTAAACTTGAAAACAAAATAATTAGAATAGCCGGTTTGTAAGCATAATCGAATAGCAACCCGCTTGACTGTGAAAAGTCAAAATGGTGTTGGTTAGTTGGGACAACATTGATTAAAGAGGTCGCGCCTTGAAGGGTTTACTAAAAGCTGAAAAAAAAAACTTGAGACGTGCATATAAAGAACCGTTACTGCATCAGACATATTTTAAATTTCCTTTACATGATATTTAACATATAAAACGAATTACTTCTTTTGATCAAGCTATACGGCTAAGTAGTTTGACATTTCAAAAATGCAAGGGACTTAAAACCCGATTTTTTGCTTTAGTATGCTTAGCTGCTCGTGCTTCCTTAATGGCAGCTTTACACGAATATTGTATGTTACTGAACGCAAATTTCTTTTGCTTAATGACCTTCTAAGAATTGCATGTTATTTTTTACTATGTTTTTTGCAGGTGCCCTGCCTGCAGAAACTATAAGGTATTGCATCTCAAGTTTAGAAGTATCGTCTCAAAGTAATTAACATGTTTTTTGTATTTATGACCATGTTAATATTAATTTTGCAGCCCCAATATGAAAGGGTTGCAAGGCTATTCAATGGAGCAAATGCGGTTCATCCTGGACTTATATTGATGACTAGAGTAGACTGTGCCAACAAGGTATAGTCACTTAAGTAATACGAGTATTGACATATATTCGTATTCGACTGTTTTTGTTATGTGATATTTTCAATGGCGGCACAGATAAATATAAAGCTTTGCACTAAGTTCTCTATTCCTTATTACCCGATGCTCTTATGGGCCCCGCCTTATAAATTCATTGCCGGTCGTTGGAATGGAAAAAAAGAGAATAGTGAATTTACTCCTATCGATGATGGAAGGACTGCTGAACGGCTGCTCAAATGGATTAATACACAATTAGGAAGGTATTTTGAAGAATTTATAATTATTGTTCTTTGCTGTATGCTTGTGTTGTAACTTTATGTTTCGTTTTACTATTTAGCTCATATAGGTTTGAAGATGCAAAATTTGAAAATGATAAGCTTGTTCACTCAAATGCCTCGGACTCTGAACAGGTTAACAGCAAAGTGAATTTATTTCTTTATGAAAGTTTAGGCAAAGTGATTAATTTTTGAAAAGGTATTACGTAGATTGCACGTGCTATATATGATGTTGAAGAGGCCACAAATGTTGCATTCGACATCATTTTGGAGCACGAGGTTAACACATTTTATTCTATTTTCAATTTTCCGCGACGCGTAATTTATGATAGTTAATAACCATTTTGTTATGAATATTTAATAGATGATCAAATTGGATACTCGGGTTATGTTTATAAAGTTCTTGCAGATTATGGTGGCTCATAATCCTTCCAGAAGGTTAGTATCCACCTTTTCCTCATTCGGGACTGGTACTTTGTATATCTTATTGTTTAATTCTAATTATATACGGATTATGAATTCAGGTGTCGAAAGGGAAGTGCACACATACTTGTGAACTTTGATGATTTGTACCCTTCACATATGTTGTCACTGAATAAAGATGAAATGGCTAATAGCACTGGACTCGGTGCTCTGCATACCTTTCAAATTTGTGGAAAGCAACTTCCTCGTGGATATTGGGTAATTTTCAGCTTCTGTATCTTTCTACATAAGCTTTTTGAATTTTTGAATCTGAAATTATAATGTGATATGTTATGATGCCATATGATTCACAAACAAAAACTGTGTTATAACATATTGTTTCTGATATTGAAATGTAGATGTTCTGCCGTGGCAGCAAGAACGATACTAGGGGCTTCAGGTATACAGTCCATTATATTTCACTTTCTTTAATAACTGGAAGTTCCCAGATTATTTTTATTAAATTCGTCAAAAAAAAGAGTGTGTTATCATTAGTTTGTGACTTGGCAGTTGTGGGCTATGGGTACTATTACATGCAATTTCTGTTAGAGTGGACGATGGAGAGAGCCAACTGGCATTTACGACCACCTGTGATTTTATACACAAGTTTTTTATCTGTGAGGAGTGTAGTCAACATTTTTATGACATGTGCTCAAGGTAACATACATTTTCTTTATCATGTGTTAATTCGTTAATTTTTTTTTTAAAACTTTTTTCATTAACAAAATCCACTCTGCAGAGTTTTAACTCCAATCAACACTACACGTGACTTTGTCCTCTGGCTATGGTCCGCACACAACAAAGTCAACGAACGACTAATGAAAACCGAATCATCTCTAGGAACCGGTGATCCCAAATTTCCAAAAATAATCTGGCCACCAAAACAACTCTGTCCATCTTGTTACAATAATTCAGGAAACCTTACAAATAACAGTCAAATCAAATGGGATTACAGTGAGGTCTACGCTTTCTTAATCGATCACTATGGGAGCATGCTTGTGTCTCGTTACAAGGACAAGGACACAAAGGTCGCTAGCCATGCCGACTTAAAAGACAACACGGGTTCAGAAGATTTGGTGGCTTCGATAAATAATGCACTAGTGGTGCCTGTTGGGGCTGCAATGGCGATTGCAGTGGCTAGCTGTTTGTTTGGAGCATTAGCATACGTTTGGAGGTCACAACAAAAGCGGAAGTATTTTCATAAACCTCACTTTTTAAAGAAAATTTAGTTAGTCAATGAATAGATGGGGTAGATTAGGGTCTAAATTCTTCCAAAAACATTTCAGGCCGAGGAAAAGCTGGAGCTGAGATTTTGAGCTTTGTGCATGGTTATGTAATTTAAGTTGCGGTAACGAGTGAATTCTTTTCGAGTTTGGATTCAAAACAGGATTGTTGGTCCTGGTTTTCTACCATTCTGGTATTGAAACAGTTTTGGCCATCATTTATATAAAGTGGTATGTATATATTTGTTTCTTGTGATAATTGTTTGAAACAATGTTCGCCTTCATATAGATAGTCTTTAGTGTTTGATGAAACTGAGTTTTTGTTATTTTACACTAAAATAAAAGTTTTTTTTTATGCAGAAAAGTACTTTAAAATGAGCGATCCTTAGCAGTATCCAAAGTAAAGTGTATCCTTTGTGTATTTTCATTAAAACAAATCCAAGGAATTATACTTATCAGTTTTTTTTTCTCCCAAAAAATGAGATCACCCAAACACCTCTCAAACAACATGTGGGTGGTGTTTGTTTTTCAAAAAGAGCCTCTTAACGGCCTCTTAATCTAACTCATTCAGACGCGCTCAGACATTTGGCTCATTAAGAGCGTTTGTTTTTTTTCTCTCATTCAGACGCGGTCAGAGGCTGCAAAATCTTAACCAACTAGATGTGGATAGGAGGTCTTGATGCCTCTTAATGCCTTT
>BQNB010085997.1:0-11315 GCA_026074375.1 Tanacetum coccineum | reverse complement strand
ATTACATGGGCTTAAGCATTTGGCTTAGTTGTGTTGAGATCGTTATAGACTCATCTAGGATATGTTTTACAGATAATATAAATATGCAGCGAAATATAAAAAACAATATATTATCAAACAAGGTTTTTATTCTATACGTTTCCACCTTTCCCCAATTCTATATTTTGGGACTACTAACTAACTATTAACTATCTAACTAACCAACTACTAACTATTGTGTACACACACATATTTTCTAGACTCTCATTGGGAGAGTTCTATGTTTCTGGGATGCCTAAAACCATATGCCTGATATCTCTTTATATACTAGAGATATCTAGGTTTACAAAGGATAAGAACAAATTACAAAAGATAAGAACAAATAATATCTTCCTAACATATAATATTATCTTCTGTATCTTTATCTTCTTAAGGAAATCTTCAAAATCTTCCATCTTTTGGAAGAATTCTTTTTTTGCATTTAAGTCCGTTTGTTTCATTCTTTTATTCACTTTGTCTCATCAAATCAAGAATCCCAACAATCTTCCCCTATTTGATGATGACAAAACAAAAAAAAGTTGTGTACGAACTTCATCATAAAGCCAAAGCTTCCCCTGAACAAGTTATCTTTAAAGTGTAACACCCACTTTAAGATATGATAAGAACACGCATCTGAAAAACTCAACTACAACATCAAATAAGTGATAATCAATCGTCTTTGTAATCACATCTTCAATAAATCCAAAATGAGCCATAAAATAATTTAGAACAAACTAAAATAATTTCAGTTCTGTCCGAGATCCAAACAGCGTCTGTTGTCTAATATCAGTTAACACTGGCAGTACTATCAGCAGTACTAATACACAACTGACAGTATTAAGTTAAACCATCAGTAGAAACTTGTAGAAGCCCTTAATTCCCAACAATCCTCCCCTAAACTTGTGATTTACCTTAGAATCATCAACTTTCTGAATTAAACCTTCTGTGTAGAGAGGATGCTTCCAAACACTTTACTGTCTTGGTCTGTTTGCTAGTATGAAAATTTTCTTTAAAAGTTCATTTGCCATCTCTGAATATTAATCCACTTGCAGCTTGTTACACAACATCAAAGTCAGAAGCCCTCTTGTCAGTGGATAATCTTTCTCAACCAACATGAAGATATCATGTCCTCTATCTATAGATACATGGTGAACACCACATATATCATATAACCTCCATGTCAATGGATCATGCATATATCTCTGAAGCTTCTACAGAATGTCATCAAGTATCAGGTTCAAAACTAACCTCTCAACTAACCCTTTAATGTTCTTTCTTTGTCATCAGTAGGATTCTATTTGAACCAATTCTTTCTTTAACCAACTCATAGCTTATCCAGTCATCTCTATCAAATTTCAATTTTAAACATATCATCAAAAGTCTAATAAGCTTTTGTATGGTTTCCAACTATGATAATTTTCCAATACTTTCTTGTGTCTTCAGAGTAAACCTCCCAGTCTATGATTGGATATTTGACCTGTAAGGCTTCAATATAGACTTCTTCCACTGCAACTATCATCATTAATTTCTATAGCTCTTTTCTAAATAATTCCTCTTGCTTCTTTAAGTTGATTGTTCTTCATTAGTCTTTTGCCTCTTAGACCCTTCATGTTCAAGTTCTGTTTCTGCAGTTCTCTTAGAACTTTCAGTTAATATCTTAGGAATATAATCTGTCACTCTCATGGAACAAATCTTTTACCTCTTCATTGTTGTCTCACAATATCTCCTTGAACTCATCAAGGAAAGTTTCTTCATTGTTTGTTAGAGTGTGACTTCCCATATCTTGATATATTACACTTGTAAGTTCTTTGCTTGAGCTTGGAGTCATGGTTTGATCCTTCTTGGTTCAGCTTTTTGTTGGGCAAACGTTCTTTCTTTCATTTTACTCATTTCTACATGCAGTCTTGCTTTCGCAGCTTCAAGGGAGAATTTTCATCTTTCTTCTGCAATGTAACCTTCTGTGCTTATTCTTCATCAGCTCTAATTTAAATTGTATGTTATCTATTCTTCAGCATTGAAAAGTGTTATTCTTTATGAACTCTGGATATCCTTTGCCTTTCTTATTCATCAAGTTATTCTTGCAATCTTAGAGCTTCTTCATACCCAAGTCTTTCTTGCTCTAGTTGCAACTTTGTGTTCTTCTGAACAGGTTCAACTTCTTTCATAATAGCTTTGCCTTTATCTTTTTCCTTTGAAGCACTTCTTCTGATGTACACTAAACTTTCAGTAGTAGTTTTAACTTCAGGATGACAGTTACTAACTATCTGCAACAGCTAGTTACTAATGGTGCATTTGTTCAGTACAGTATCAGGCTCAGCGTATAAATTTCTTCAGGAGCAGGTAAACTCAAAATCAGATTCCTTAAAATCATGCTCATGCCTCCCAAGTCTGTGCACCATTTATACCAGAGTAATTCTATCATATTCTTCAAGCTAAGCTAATCTTCCTCCTCCTGTTTGGAAGGAATCCTCCTAAGTCATCTTATCTTCGAAACGCAGTGCTGACCCTCTTCTAGCTTTGCTTGACTTAATTCTGTTCTCCAACTTCTTCACCTTCATGATGAGCTTAGAGTAAGCAGCACCATATGTTAGTTTGGTCTACTTCAAGTCAGATTCCAAACTCTCCACTTTCTTGGACAATGTGGTACAAAGAATCATCAATTCTACCATAGATAGGTTGCGTGAGCTCGTCTACTTTAGTTATGTAAGTTACATTGCCTACTGAGATGTTGACAATGCAAGTAGCAAAAAATTTCCCCGTAGATTTGTGATCATAGTAAAATAGATTGATTATGCATTTGATGAAAATTCTTGGGTTGTTATATGATGGGACTCAACTGGGACTGTTGATCCTTTACCCTAAAAATTTAGGCCCTAAACAAGCATTGTTGGAAACAATAGAATGTCCACCCCATTATAACCCTTAGAAATCCTTTTCATATTGCCACAAACTTTTTAAGTAAGAGTAGGAGCAATATAAGTTCTTTTATGAGGTAGAAGCTGTCTTTTGTGCTTGTTCAAAAAGATTTGTATAAATATTGGATACATTAAAAATTTAGACTGATTATCCAAGTTTTTCACCATTCCATCAAAAATCAATTTTGAAAAATTAAAAATTTTGTTTGTGGCCAAGCAATAATAGCAATGGCTATGTTGCTACTAAATTGATCCCAAGTAGTTTTCTTAGCACTAAAACAATAAAGGATGGTGTGGATAAAAAAACTCCACTAAGGATAAAAATGTCCCTTTTGAAAAGTTAATCTGTCAGAATTGGACACATACCCCATAAGAGCAAGTTGCTCAATATTTCAGTATTAGGTAAAGTACTAATACCATCAAAATCTTCTAACTTGAGATGCCTCCTTATAGATGCTTAAGTAACAGTCTTAACTCTCCCATCAATGGTAGTAGTTATTCCCATCTCTCCATTCTCAGAGGTGCTTGCAGAAGCAGTTTGCCAAAACTGATGGATGAGTGAAACATAGATGGTTGGATTTTTAGTGAGAGCATACTTAATGTGAGTAGAATTGAGAAAATCCACTATCTAATGAAGTCCTGCACTTCCCTCTGGTTTCTTTAAGAACGCGACCATATTATGTTTGTCACAGAAATCCAAATTCGATATTCAATTTAGAAAAGTTTGAGTAGGGTTTTGGGTTATGATCGTGGATGAGAGTATGTATGTTTGATAAATGTAATTGAGATAATAAAGAGTACTTAAGGTTTTTGATTAGACCGACTAAATAAAAATGAGTATTTATCTTGAAGAAATCTTGATATATAAAGAAAGTTCAAGATTTATCCAAATCAAGGAAACCTATAAGCAAAGTAGTTGGCAGAAATATCTCAACGACTATTTTAATTAATGAAATTCTGTTATGCCTCAAATGATACTAACGGTCAACCAACAGTACTAAGTTTAGCCTAACAATACTAACTTTAAGCCCAGCCATATTAACTTTACCCAGCAGTATTAAGATATGCCTGGCAGTACTAACTTAATACTGACAGTATTAAGTTTATGCCTGACAGTATCATCTCCAATTCTGTTCCATCATAAATTTAGATTCTCACAAGCTCTCTTTCTGTTTTTCAGCTCACTATATCTCTCATTTCTTTTTCTCACCAATTCACTCTTTCTGTTTTTATATCACACAACTCTATTTCTGTTTTTCATCTCACTATATCTCTCATTTCTTTCTCTCACCAATTCAGACAATTTTGTACAATATTCCATCAATTCCATTAGTTTCATGCTGTCCTATCCACTTCCAAATGTGTGAACTCTTGAGAGGGGTGGGTCATTGGACTATTTATATGTAGTCTCAAACCTAGTTTGAGCATCTACACCCCCCAATATGGTATCTTGGCACTAGGGACCACTACCTGAACCAGTTCCCTAAGGACTTGGCTCATTAAGTATTGTCATGGATTGGGTCCTATTGATGTTACCACTGTCTTGCTCTGCTTCTAGGCTAGAAGCAGTAGTGGCAACCCTTTTTCCATTTTGTCACCTAACTCCTTATGGATAGCCTCATCACCAACCTTTTCAGGGGGACCACCAGACTGAGGTATCTTAGTGTCCCGACCTCTTTTGGCTTGCCTAGGTGTTTGACTCTTCACACACTTTTGTTTGATGTTACATGTCCTTCCATCCATTCTTGACTGCATATTGACATAATTAGCCCCCCTCAATCAATACTTCAGAGATGAAGCATTCAATACCATGTACTTATTATGCTTAGCCTGAAAATGTTAGTCCAAAACCAAGAATACACAATCCAAAGTATTTTCTTGTTTAACAATATTAATTATGACTAACAGTTCGAACTAGCAGTCTTAAGTATAACTAGCAGTACTAATTATACTTAGCAGTATAAACTTTTGCCTAGCAGTACTAAATCCTGCCTAACAGCATTACCATATAACTACCAGTTTTATTTCTAAATTTATCTCTAAAATCTTGCACATTATGGTCATTTTCTTTATTTGAAGCTCCTTCTTCTTTCTTGATATTGGCTAAAATATACATATTTTGTACCCCGTAAAACACTATAAAAGGACTAAAAACACTAAAATATAGATAATTATGTTGCAAATATGTTTGTATTGTGTTTTTATGTCTTACAGGTAAAAAGGATTGAAAACGAAGCAAAAACGGTAATTTTTGGGTAACTTTCGACGATGTTTTCACGTTTATCGAGGTTCAAACGAAGTTGTGAATATTCCTCGATCACACCATTGGAAAGAGCACGAAAAAACAAATCCAATAGTACCGACCTTTTATATTTAAACCTTTTTATTATAAACCTTTTTTGTCCTTGTTTGAACCTTTTATCTTTAATAAACCTGGTCCAAGAAATTTAAGGGTATTATATTTAATTTTGCACATTATAATTAGAGCTATGCTCTAGCCTACCGGTTAGAGCATTAGTCTCTTGAATCAAAGGTCCCGAGTTCAATTCTGTGGAGAGGGTTTATTCCCCTCACGACCCGGACCCGACCCGGACCCGATCCAGACCCGATCCAGACCCGGCCCATGACCTGACCTGACCCGGCCATGACCTGCCGGTTGACTAGCGGTCAACTACCGTTGACTGGTGGTTGACCGGTGGTCCGGCGGTGGTCAACGGTGGTCTGCCACCGTTGACCGTTGTTGACCACCGCCATTGACTGGTGGTCCGGCGGTGGTCCGGCAGTGTTGACCACCGTTGACTACCGTCGTTGACCACCGTTGACTGGTGGTCCGGCGGCGGTTGACCGGAGGTTGACCGGCGAAGGTGGGGAACAGTAAAAATTCCACGTGGCACCACTCAGGTGGTGACACGTGGCGCTTCTAATGATTAGTGTGCAGGTACTGTAGCAGTCCGAGGTACAGACTGACATGTCAGCTGACATGTCAGTACGAGGTACGAGGTGGCAGTTACATCAGTACGAGGTACTGTTCAGGTGGCGGCTGGACAAATCAGCGTGTGACACGTGGCACTCTGCGCGTGTCAGTACGAGGAAGGCATGTGTCAGTACGAGGTCAGACTATGACAATAATGTGGAGGTTGGTAGGCGTCAAAATGACCAAAATACCCTTAGATCCAGCAATATAAGTAGATGGAGGCCTGAAATGACGAATATACTCCCACCTACTTGGGGCTATTTAAAGAGCATGCAGCTGTAAGATTTAGGTGTTAGATTTTAGAGTGAGATTTTGGTGTGTATTTTTTAGTTGTAGTGTTAGTTTTGGGCTTATTGTAAAAGCTTATTGAAGCTTATTAGATCTAGCTTATTGTAACTCTTGAGCTTATTAATGAAGAAGTTTATTTCAAAGGTTGGTTTTTTTAGCTTATTATTTATGCTTATTCTCTTGTTTTTTTATTTATTTCTTTTTAGCTTATTTCCAAATAAGTTCATGCTTATAGCTTATTTTTTGGATCCCATCTTTTAAGCTTATATTCTAATAAGCTACTTCCATAGCTTATTTAGACTAGCTTATTTTATATTGTTTTCGATTTAGAGCTTTTCGAGTGAGCTTATTTAGCTTATTTTTCGATTGCTTATTTTTATTCAAGCTTATTTTTTTTCTTTATATAGATCTAATCCTTAATCATACCCGATCCGAGTTCACTTGATTGAACACCTTAGTTTCGGGTGGATTAGATCTAAAAATAATAGATCTTATATTTCTAGCTTATTTTTTAGCATAAATTTAGTTTTTTAATTCTAGCTTATTTTCCTTAGATCTAAATCCTTAAATATACCCGATCCGAGTTCATTTGATTGAACACCTTAGTTTCGGGTGGATTAGATCTAAAATTTATAATAGATCTTATATTTCTAGCTTATTTTCTAGCATTAAGTTTGTTGTTTTTTAATTCTAGCTTATTTTTATTAGATCTAAATCCTTAAATATACCCGATCCGAGTTCACTTGATTGAACACCTTAGTTTCGGGTGGATTTAGATCTAAAGTTTTCATCTTTTTATTAGCTTATTTTGTTCTAACTTTTCATGTCTTATTTCTTATTCCATCATTCTACATCTAAGGCCGGAGCTTAAGGGTCTTATAAGGTTGATAAATAGATAGAGTTTTGATCTTTATAGTTTTTATGAAAGTAATTAGTAGATAAAGTTGACACCTTTATTTGCTAATTAGTAAAGTAAAAGCTTTAAAGTGATAAACTTATTTGTTTATTAAGTTTGTAAGATCGGGTGGTTTTATATCATTGCGGTTCTTCATTCGGTTACCCTTTTTCCCTTTTTAATACTAGTAGTTTAGAATTATTAGCTTAAAATGTTTATGTTTGATCTCATGATTGTTGCTAGTTTATTTGTTATGATTAGTGAGTAGTTTCTTAGTGTTTGCTAAGTGATTAGTGATTTGGAATTTAGGTGCGGGTTTAAAAAGGTTTAAAAAATTAATAGTCATTAGAATTTTCAAATTTAAATACCGTCATTTATTTTTAATGCAATTTACTTTACTTGTCATTTTAAATTACTTTACTTTACTTTACTTTACTTTACTTGTCATTTAAATTTCTTTAAACTTGTTTTCGAAGGATTTTAATTTGTTAAACATTAAACCCGCACTTAATGAACATTTCACGTCACTTAGCAAGCATTTTCTTCATTTATATCTTTTAGATCAATTTTAGTATAATCTTGTAGTTTTTAATCTTAAAATTAATATTAGTTTAAAAATAGTTTAAATTCAAAAGTTTAGTTTCCCTTTTATATGCTTCCCCTTTTAGTAGATTTAGAAAACCAAACCCAAAAAACTTAAGTGATAATCAAGCTCGATTCCCAACATTCTCTTGAATTTCCATTCACTTCTCGCCGAGGAAACGACCCGGGAGGTTTTTGATAATTGCTTTGGTTAAAAGCGATTTTCTAGAACCCGACGGAAAATACTCACTATACTATTATTGATATCCTCCTTATTATTACGTATTTATATATTATATATATTTATATACGTGTAGTTCGGACGTGACTAGTCAGATAAAGTTGATATTGCAGTTTCAGATTTTCTCATATGCATTTGCCAATGTGGACTCGATTCTCAGGTGCAACCAAGGCATTTCGATAGCAACTTGTTGTGCAGTAATTGGATTCATGGTTCTGCTAATATTTGTCCAATACATTTTATATTCAAACATATATGTATTACTGATTGACAATTTAATTCATGCAAAGAGTTTTAAGATGCAAGTTGTGATTATTAACTAGGGATTAAACACAGTTTACCAAGCATCAATTATAACTAAGGTCGGTGATTAAAGATCAGAAAGTCAACTTATAAGGTCAACAGACTAACTATTGGACAAACATAGACAACTAAGCAACTCAGATAGAATACTAGGAAAAATTACCCTAAAAAATCACCTAGTGAAAATCAAAGCTATGCATTCCCTAGTTAATTCATTGTATAAATCGCCCAGTGTAACTACTATGTATAAATCGCCCATTGTTAATTTGATGTATAAATCGCCTAGTGTAAAATTAGTGCATAAATCACCCAGTTCAATTTGTGTATAAATCGCCCAGTTCAATTTGTGTATAAATCGCCCAATACTGTTTATGTATAACTCGCCTAGTGCTTTTTATGTATAAATCGCCTAGGCAAATTTTCATGCAAACACACACTTCATCTTAAGCTTCTAGAATCAACAAATCATGATACCTAGCACACACCCTCATCACATGAACCTTATAAATAAGAAATTTCCAGAAAAATACCACATTTTTTGGTATGGAATGAGTCTAACGACTCGTATTATCAAGGGAATCCAAATATTGATGTTCTAGCTTGGATTTAAACACTCTGATACATACACGGTATCATTCTAGCACTTATGAACACAAACCCAAGAACATTTGCATGTTCTTTCCACTTTTCCTAGATGTTCGACCTAAGAATCAACCATATTAATGTTTAACCTCATACAAAACTGTTATATGTGAGTCATCTACATCCCTAGACACACAAAACCCCCCAATAAATTTAAGATTTAGCACACTTTTGATAATGAAGAACCCTAATTCGAATATTAGTGTTTTTGAGCAATTTTAAGGTGTTTTGAACTAATTCCTTTTGATTAGAAGATGGTGGGAGTATTAGAAACACTTTAGAAGTTTACCTTACGGATTAAAAATCACAATTAGATTGTGTTCTTCAGTTAGCTGAATTCAATAATGGTGGAAAATAGGGGTGTTTGTTTGTGTGTGTAAGAGTGACAAGGTGGGGGTGTTTTTGTTTGAAATCATTATTTCTTTTTAGCTAAAAGCAGCAGGGACCATTTTTGCAATTTAGCAAAACCTCTTTATTCTTTTGTTATAAAAAACGGAGGGACCTAAAGTGGTCACTTTCCAAAAATGTTTATAACTAAAAAATGGGCTTAAGATAGAAATGAAAAGAGAAGAGAGTTTGAAAAAAGGAAAATACAAGGGACTGTTTTTGCACCATCCCCAAAGTTTCCTTTTAAACCTGCAACCATAAAACAGTACCCAACCCCGTACCCGCCAAAACCCTTACCACCCTCTCCCCCTGTTTTCACTTCCAAACCACCTCCCAAGTACCATTCCCAGCTCACCCTCACCACTTCCCACCTCCCCATTACCCCTATACCTTTCCAGTTCGACAATCACACAACCCGAAGTCGACATCCATGGCTGAAAATGATACAAGGCATATGGAGGGTTAGGATTGCTCAGGATTGCATTGTACTCTCACAAGAAACACAAACCATGAGCCAAGAAGGCTGAGAGCTTGTATAAAAGAGCCAAGACCAAGCCGAAGCCCACACACCCTTTTACCCTGTTTTTTAGTTTAAATGTTTTAATTAAGTCTTTTTCTTAAGCAAGTATTGTAATTCAGTTCAACTTTAAAAGTTTTATGTAATTTCTTGGTTTTTAATAAAAAAGTTAAGAGTTTTTCTTGATATTGCTACTGTTGGAATTAAAGGTCCCATATAAGTTTCTTAATGCTATTTATCTTATGTAAGAGTGTGTTAAAGTGTTAAATCATTACTTATAATCACATTGTTAGCCATTCCCTTAACTAATATCAGTAGAAAATCAAATTTTATATATTTAAGGGGGTGTTTGGCATTGACCTTAAAATGGGTCAAATGGGGTTTGTTATGGGTCAAGTGCACTCAGCCACTTTTGGCTGAGTGTGTAGGCTCATTTAGATTAGTTAATCAAAAGTTTTTAGTAAAAAAATAGTTTAAGAACCCTTTGAATTTTTTGTCAAAAAGCTTAAGCCAAAGTGTGCTAAACAGCTTAAGCTATTTAAACAGCTTAAGCATAATCTTTTTGTGCTTATTTCACCAATAACTAGCCTTTCCCAAGCCCCTTTGCTCTGTCCTTTTGAAATAACCAAGTAACTTTAAGTGTGCATGTATGCTAATTTCTTGAAAACAGCCAATTTTAAGTAAAAAAATCAGCATGTTTAAGTTAACCATAATAGTTAAAATTTTGGATATGAGCTTATTTACCACCCCTTTCAATCTGTTTGGGTTTGTATTTAGGTAAAAAGCCCTTGAGAGCTTATTGCATAGCTCAAAAAAACCCTAGCCACTGTTGCACCGTCCCCTGGTGCTGAGAACCTTAGTTTAGCCCTTTTATCTAGCTTTTTTTATTGAAATCTAGGATTTTATTGCTTTTATTTATAGCTTATTACTAGTTCTTTAAGCTCCCAAAATATTATAGCTTATCTCCCTTTCTAGGTTAGCTTAAAAGTAGCTTAAAGTAGCCCTTTTTCTTTTTTTTATAAACTGTCATTTTAGCTTAACAATAGAACAGCTTATTTTAAGGCTTATTATAGGTTGCTTTAGCTTATTTAGGATTCCCCTCTCCTATTTATCTGTCCCCCATAGTTGTAGCTTATTTTGCTAGCTTAAATCCCAATAAGAAAGAAAAAATAAGCTTATAAGCTTATTAAGCTTCTGCAGACCAAAAGCTTAAGTTTCTAGCTTATTTAGTGAGTAAAAAGCATAAGTGCTTTTACAAAAGTTACTCCCCTTGAGCCCCTTTACAACTTTGCTTCTTTGGCTTTTTGATAATAAGCACTTTGGACTTAATTTGTAATCGGGGTCCAACTCAGGGACCATTTGTGTAATTTTGTCTTTTATAGTTAACAGAGTTAATACCCCTTGTTTGTTTGTTGTTTCCCAGTTAGTCCTTGTGTCTTTACTCAGTTAGTCCCCAAAGTTAACAACAGTTAGTTTTATTTAATTTAAATAATTAAATTAGGTTAAAATTTAATTAGTTTAATTACTTTTAATTTAAACAGTAAAATTTGGGC
>BQNB010085996.1:0-28311 GCA_026074375.1 Tanacetum coccineum | reverse complement strand
TATCTTTAAGAAAAACTGCTACCCTTACAGTTGGTCAAATAGATCATCAATCCTAAGAAGCGGGTAACGATTTTTAACATTCAACTTGTTCAATTCTTTATAGTTAATACACATCCTAAAAGAACCATCCTTCTTCTTAACAAACAATACAGGTGCTCCCCAAGGCAATAAGCTTAGTCGAATGAAACCTTTGTCCTGGAGTTCCTTGAGTTGTCCCGCCAACTCCTCTAATTCAGAAGGTGCCAACCGATAGGGAGACTTTGTAACCGGCGTTGCTCTAGGGATTAACTCAATTCGAAACTCAATTTCCTGAATAGGCAGTAATCCAGATAGGTCATCCGGGAATATGATGTAGGCCCAAGTGTTGAAGAACAGGCCTGGTTGTTTAACTTGGGCTCAGGGTGTCCGTTTCAGGCCCAGGACCAGCCGATTTGAAGCTTGGAGCGAGGAGAACGTCGTGGTAACTGAACGTAGTTAGGTTATGGAAGTTTCGAGCCCTAAATCATTATATTTTAGGAGTTATTTACATTTTCATATTTTTTCGGGTATTTTGGACTTTTTGTTTTTAGCATAACTTTCGGCCCGTTTATCTTTTAGGGCCCGTTTCAGTTTTGTTTTCCTATTTAACTATTGTACTATGCATCTAGCTATTCAGTTTTAAGAAATACAAAAAAGTTTATTTTTGGCAGTTTGCCAAGAATTAACCCTAATAGTCGGTATTCCTTTGAATCAATGATTGTTGGAAGAATCAATCCTGGTATTCATGTGAATCAATAGGATCGATTTGTTATCTCGTTTTTTAGTCTACATCAGAATACCTCGGAAATTTCTCTCACTACTACTATCTCTTCTTATTCCTTCTCTTTAGCCTTAGTACTCTTTAACTACCTCATCTTTTCTTACAATTTCTCTCCTAATACTCTAAGCACCTTGCCATCTAGTAGTGGTATTCTCACTACTTTCTCATGACAAATTATTTCAGCCTTATGATTAGACAACCAATCCATACCTATAATTACATCAAAACTTCCATGCCCGAATGGTATCAAATCGATGTCAAAGACATGACCCTCGATTTCTAGTTTGCAACCCTTAATAACCTTATCAATCTCTACTAGCTGCCCGCTAGCTATCTCAATCTCATATCTAAAACCTAATTTACTGGGCTCTATGCCTTACAGAGGTATAAAAATAGTGGGAAAAAAACTATAGTCGGCACTAGAGTCAAATAAGGTAGTGGCAAAATGATTGTTTAAAGTAAACGTACCCGTCATAATGTTCGGATCCTGGCGAGCTTCTTCTGCTCCTAACATGAATGCCCTACGCCTAGCTTGGTTCCCTTGGTTTCCATGACCCTAACCCCCATTATTAGCAACAACTCGGTTTGGACGATCTCCTCCTGGTCCTTGTGCCCTATTCAATCTAGGACAAGCTGACATGACATGGTCGGTACTACCACACTCATAACATGCCCTAACAGTTGGGTTTCTAGCATTGACAGGATTCACATTCCTAGGCACGCCTCTACAATCCTTTGCCAAATGACCCGGGTGGTTATAGTTGAAGCATGTGCGACAAGGCCCTCCGGGTGCATGGTAGGAGTTGCAGGTGGTACACTTGGGCCAAGATGTTTATGCCCAAAATAGGTACTTAATTGTTCCTTTTCAGGTATTTTGCATTTGGAAGGCATTTGGAGGAAATACACATAACTTGGGCTCATTTGGAGAAGAAACAGACAAGGCTACGGACCTACACCAACATGGCTCAAGAATTTCTCTACAGTGGCTGGAGACGGCGTCACAAATACAATGTGACGCCGTCACAACGATGATCAAGACGGTGTCACGAGATATTAAGACGGCGTCAGAGCACACGACCTAGCCTATTATCTAGAATATTCTCTTTCATGACGGCGTCACAATTAAAACGCGACGTCGTTACAGCGATTTTCCTATATATACAAACCCGAATTTAGGGTTTTGAGTGTGTAACTTTAGAATAAAAAGGGTATGAACCCTAGTATTTTTAGTCAATTGTTAGGATGAATTTAGGGCCTAACAACCCTATTTAACTTCTCCAAACTCATGTTTTAATCAAGTAAGGATTATTTTCATCATTTAATATCCTATGTGTTTTTTGATTCATCTATGTTCTTGCATTATTGAACGATGGCCAGGCTAACCTCGCCTATTGTGTATATATATATTATTAAACCAGAATGTAGATCTTAGTGTGTGTTGCTTCTTGTGATAGGATGTTGCATGTTAGGCCCTTAGAAAACCAGCTTTTGTTGTATCGCAGTTGATATGTTCTAGGGAACATAAATTTGTGTCCAGAAAGGATACGCATCAGGGTAATAGTCTTCATACTACCTTGCCCCCTAATATGGTTGATCCACTTTTAATATATTTCACATGCACTTAGTGTACTCTTAGGGGCCTTGTAATAGTCTTCATACTACAGGTGCGTTGCTCTAACAGAATGCTAAGTAGACAGAGGGTTCGTGTAATTCATTCATGACTTAGGAAATAATTACACAGATCATCAAGTGTGACAAGGCAACAACACTAGGAGAAGAAATCTAGGACGTAATACATGATTAAACAAACACAGTCTTTTATCTTATTGTTATCACCATTAATTTATATTATATTTAGTTTAATAGCTAAAACCAAACCAAACCTCTCCAATTATATGATTTACTTACTTTCCATAAAATATAAAAAATACAAAAATAATCTTCCCTCAACCCTTAGAATTCTATTAGAGCTTGATCAAGCCTTCCCAACCTATTCCTCGAGTGAACGATAACAACCCCCCGAGTCTTGCCTATACTACTACTACAACGATTAGGTGCTCTGCCTAGGGAGTTGTAAAACTTCTTGTTGAAGTCTAACGATGACCGCATCAAGTTTTTGGCACCGCCGCCTGGGGAATAGTTAGGTATTGATCATAGTTTAATTTAGTTCTACTCGCTTGAATCCTTTCAAGTGAGATTTTTATTCCGTATATTAGCTTTCTTGTAGTCTATATTTTTCTTTGTGCCCTTTGTTCGTAACATTTGTAAATTTGTAAATTATAATGAATAGGTATGGTTATTCTAGCGTAGGTAGGTTTGATGTATTCTTTCGTGATCAACTCTTGGTGTTCCAACAACATCAAGATGAATCTCTCTACGATTCGTGGACTCGTTTCAAAGACATAATCCAAAAAGTCCTGAATCATGGCCTTAGTATATGGACCCTAATTGAAATCTTTCTTAAACATCTAGACTCGTTATCCTGCCATATCATCAATTTAACAGCATTTCCGGATAAGCACATTTTTGAAAAGTAAATGAATTTTGCTTTGGGGATTCAGTGAAGTCTTGCGCACGTTGGGTTGAAGAAACCACGTTAGCCTACGCTTAAGAAGGTTGTGTTGATCTTGTTTTAGGAATTGTTTTTGACCCTTTTAGTAGGTGATTAATATGGTCTTCAAGCTCAAGACGTCATCGGTCGGATGTTTTTGGTACATCTTGAGACAAAGTGATTGCCTTGACCGGTTTAACAAGGTCTCCTGGGTCATTCCAACTCTCGTGGTCATAGAGGGCGAGATTCTTTATAATTTCCCAAGATTCTTTGGCGCTCTTGTCACGAAGCTTGCCACCGGAAGCGTGGTCAATTTCGCGCTTAAGAGGGAAAGAGACATGATCATAGAAAATTTGAATTTGGAGCCAAAGACCGATGCCATGATGAGGGACTTTTTGAAGTAAGCCCTTGAAATGAGTCCATGCTTCGGAAAGAGATTCACCATGATGTTGTTGGAACATCAAGATGTCATTTCTGAGTTTAGTAGTTCTATAACCGGTGCGGAAATCAATAAGAAAGGTATCGGTTATACTGGATCCTCCCAAGTGGAGATGGATCCCGAAGGTAGACGTTCAAGCCAATTTCTAGCTTGATCACGAAAGGAAAATTGAAATAAGTGCAGTCACATCCTTTCCCTATTTTTAACACTAAGGTTAAGTGAGTTCACAGGTTTTATAAAATCCTTAAGGTGTTGATTTAGATCTTCGGACAGGAGTCTGTGGAATACACATCCGTTTTGCACCAATCGGATGGTGTTGGATCGCAGAGGCACCACATTGTTCCCTTCGCGAAGCTCAATGGTGTTTCGATAACCCTCGTGGCTTAGTCAAGAATAATCTCTAAAAGTATAAGGTTTATTTTCATATCCCATAATGGTTAACGAAAAGAAGGGTTTTACCAAACAAAGGTAACGAAGAAAAGATAGACTATGAGAAGCTAACCTAAAAAGAAAAATGATAGGAATCTAGTGAGTAGACCTAAGCTAGATAGAATTCGAAACCTGGACTATTCCCTAACAGTGGCGCCAAAAACTTGATGTGGTGGGTTGCAACGTACAAGTTTTACAACCCTCCTAGGGAGAGTACCTAATCATTTTAGTTTAGTATAGGTAAGACTGGGGGGTTATTATCGTTCTCTAGGGGAATAGTTTGGGTAGGCTCGAATTGTATGTTTACTAAGGTATAAGGATTGAGGGAAAATTATTTTTGTATTTTTATATTTGTTTTAGAAAGCAAGTAAAATCTCAGGTTTGAAGAGGGGGTTGATTAAACTACTATATTAAACTACTCCTAATTATGCAGAAAAGTAAATTGATAGAAAAACTCGTATGGTTAAACAAACATGTTTACCTAATCATGCACTACTCCCTAGTTGTTTTCTCTGATATTTTGCCTGTCATTCTTGTTAGTGTAATGTGTAATTATTCCCTAATTCAGCAGCGGGTTGGTCAAGTCCGCTATCTGCGTGACAACCTAAACAGTGGTTACCTGCAGACACTGCTCACGTCCAATAGTAAATTCACGTGTAATAAATACTTAATTTGGAATCCACCCGAAGGTGATCTAGATATGAAGATCTAACCTAATTACGTTTCCCTAGACGTCTATGCTATGATATGAAGATCGAATACTTGTTTTATAAAGCCTAAGCCACACCACATATATAAGAAACAAATAAAAGAGATTAATAACTAAGTTTCATGCAATCATAAGCAAACACATATAAATTTAGCCAAGCATTTTAGTTGAAAGCAAAGAACGATTAATCAAACAACACATAGATATATTGAATGATTAAAAGGGTAACTGAACTTCACTTCAATTGAACATGGAGTAACAAATAGTACAAAAGGGTTATAAACCCTAAAAAACGGTGTCACTAGGGTTTCCTGACGTCGTCAGCCCGCCGAATCTTCCATGGGCTTCTCTTTGTCGGCTATTGTGACACCGTCGCTCTTCAATCCTGATGGCGTCAGGAGTAATTTCTGACGCCGTCTCCATGACCTAAGAAGTCATAGCTTTAATTAAAAATTCTAGTTTCTGGGCACTTTTGGTGAAGGCGTCAGAATGGAAGTCGCAAGCTTGAAGTGTTGTATTTTTGTCCAGTTTCTCCCTGAATCGAGCCCAAGTCACGTACTTTTCCTTTAAATGCTTCCAGAATGCTAAAACATAAAAAAGAAATGATTAAGTACAATATTTGAGCATATTTTCCTGATTTTGGGGGATAAATGGCCCCGAAAAAGTGTATAAAGTGACACCTCATAAATAACTCATTCATTAACTGTAAAATCATCATGATATTTGGGTTGTAGCTTCTTAACACGCGTTCCTAAATTCTCATGACATGATTTGGTAATAGATCTCCTAATTGGATATATCATCCTGATTTATGTTAGCTCCTTGTTTCGATTTGTTTTTACCCTAACAGCTGTCGACTAGACCTTTATGCAAGTAAGTTATGTAGTTCTTATTTAAGTTGCATGTTTTGGTTTATTTAAATTTACATATTGAAGTGATTGGATGTGGGATAATAGTATTTAATTGCTTGTTTGGGAATGGAATTTTTGTAACTCGCACCGATTGTAATTTTGCCTTAAGTTAGTCACTTGTTTAAAGGTAGTTCGTGTGGTGATTAAGGTTTCCACATCTACTGTTTTGGTTCATAATAATTCCGTATTTTGTTTGGAAGTTGTTTGTTTGGGTTCGATAGTTTTGATGGCTAATAAGTTTGCTCATATCGGCATCATTATTAGTATTGGAATTGGTATTTGCACCTGGTTGTAATGGATTATCGTTGGTCAGTTTGGTTTTGCATTGGTGATGGTGATGTTACAATCTTAATTAATCCGACTAAGTTTTGAGTAGTTACGTATAGCATCTCGACATCAATAACTAGTATTGGTGCTGGTTCCTCATGTGGTTATTTTGCATCTGACTGATTTCCATTAGTCTGATTTTGCATCTGATTTAGCCTGGATTCACATTTGATTACGGTGTTGGATCTGTTCTGTCCGATATGTTGAATCAAATTTGTTTGCATCTGTAGTGCCGGAAATCTGCTATTCGTCTACTTTGTCTGCTTTTGCCTGCCTAAAATCGCTCTTCATATATGCATGCATGAATATGCTCTTCATATATGTCTGCCTGCATTTGCTTTTCATCTACTTATGTTTGCATCTGCCTACCTGAATCTACACTCGTTCGTCTCTGTATTTGTGTTGCTATGCTCTAATTCTGAATATGATTTTAGTTTTTTAACGATTTTGGTAGGTTTGTTTTAGGACCTAACGGAGTGCCTGATTACAATTTAGATGCATCAGATTAAGCCTCTCTCAGCACCGAGTTTGCAGTAAGAGACACTGCTCTTTGTTTATTTTTTCAATTTTTTTATGTCTTACAATAACTCCTAAATATTCACCATTGTGCATTATAGTATGAGGGTGGATGTTAGCTAATAAGGGCCTTAGGCCTGACGCGTTTGTTTTAGCAAGCTAGAGTTTCCTATGTCTTTCCTATGTAATGTAATTGTATCGTAATTTATACAGTCGAATCTAATTTAATATATTTTTGTAATTTACTTTCATTTGTACACAAATGAGTTGTTGGTGCAACATTAACTAGCATCTCCTTTATATTTTAACGATGAAAAATAAACGATCGCAAAACGTAAAATAACAAATGCTAGCCAAAATCTAGAAAAATGGATTTGTGAAACTGGCGCGCAGGGCCGCGTCAGTGTGTGGCCACCGCGCCACTCACGAAGTCCATTTTTACAGATTTTGCAATGTCACCTTTCCTCTTACCCGACACATGTGGAAACTTCAATAAAGGTATGTATATGATATTTGAGCATTTGGAAACACTCCAAATGAGGTTTAGACTTTAAGAGGAGCAAAAACGAATCCTCTTGTTTTTCAACATAACGCCAACTCAAATTTTTTATCAACGCTTTAGCAAAGCCAAAACTTCCTTTAATCATTAGTCTGGAACATACTTCAACATACCATCAAATGAAAGTATGTATTTGACCTTAATCCAGATTTACGTTGTTCCTAATCACGTAACGGGTTTTACTCCCTTATTGGTCAAACTAAGTCAAAGGTCACTTTTCGTAAATGCATCCTTACCCGTTACGAGATATGCTTTACTTGAGATGAAAATCACTTATCTTGTCTGCATCAAGATGATTAGTGATCATATCCATTGTTGATTATCATGGATCAAGTCTTAATGACTAATTGAGTTTGTGGCATTTAGAAGTTGATTATGATTTGGATAATGTCACTTCCTACACATACAATATTTTTTACAAACTCACACATTCCTTTAGGATTCCTCAATACCACACTTCTATATCACTTCATACTTCCACATACCTTAATCATTTGTCAAACCCTTCTACCCAACAAATGATTATACCTTCCACACACTCTAAACATTTCCTTTCTGTAAATTAACCCATAATTCAATGTGCCTACTCTTTTCTTCTTAATGGCTAAGTGATTATCAAACTAAAATCAATCCATTAATTTCACATTTATCACTCCATCATCTTTATAAAACCTTACAATCTTCAAACTTCCTCACTTAAACATTCCCCCAATTCTTATCCTCACATGTGACAACTCACCATTTCTCTTTAAAAAACCCCCCCCCCCCCCCCAAACCCTTGACACTATTGTACTTGTTGTCCCCTAATTCCAACATAGGATCCTACATATCACCATCAAAATTCTCCACCGCATATCTCATATTATATCATCTTCCTCACATATCAAATTTGAATTTCACACACGCACTCAAAGCTTCTCCTATATCTTCTCTCCTCACTCAACATACCCTTCTCATGTTTGAATTATATTACACACACACACACACACACTCTCTCTATCCTACCCATTGAATCACTGCAATTACCATTCCAACTTACCTCGTCTACTTCCTCTTCTTTATCCCAAGGTGTATTAAAGTACAACTCATTCACAAACTCATTTATATCTACATGCTATAATTTGAAATTCAAATTTCAAATTCTCCCCCATAACATCCATACTTTCTATACCAAGTTTAGCATATTCTTGGAATATTCCTTTCTATCCTAACTCACTTCTCAAACCATGGTTAGTTTCTAACTAGACCATTTACTTTAGAGGAATACCAAATATACTCTTGTCTGATAGTTCTTTCTATCTCTTTAATATCAGAAAAACGACCCCTAAATCTCTTTTAAACACTTCACAAACGCTTTTATCAAATGGCTATTTGAGTTGGTTGACCTTTAGTGTAAGAATGATTGAAAGGTCATAGTGTGAAGTAAAATTGGGGGTTAAACAAGTGCGGGTATTTAAAACATCATAATCCCAAAGAAAACACTTCGGGATCTGCGCGCTGGCCACGGTAGGCCAAACGCGCTACTCGTGAAGGTTTTTACACTTTTGATGGATTTTGGCTTAAATACCGCCACACTTGGCCTTTTTATTTTTACCTCTTGCAATATTAATTCTCTTTTTTTTATCTATCCTAAGTCTAACTCAAAGTGTTCTAATCTTCTCATTTTATCATTCTATTGAAGATAACACATCTCTTCATGACAACCACACAAGTACCAATCCATACTTGTGTGTTTAGTCGAGGGTCTTCTTTCTCATACCATTTCTTTTAGAATCAAGTCTCTAGGCTAGGCTAGGGATTGATTCTTAAATCCTACTTTTATAATCAAATTTGGTTGTAAGAAGTTTGTATTTAATGATCAAGCCTATATCATTTGGGGATCTAGTTGAGGTTTGGTAAACTTCTAAGGGGAAGTTTTTAGTGGTCCTATTTAATCTAAGTGATCCTAGAGGTTAAGTCGAATCACGGGTTCTTAGGGGTGGATTTCGAGGGCGAAATACCGTAGGGAGTAGCTCTTCTTTGTGAGAGCCAATATTAGTGCATATCGGTGGAGTGAATTGTAATCTGGTTTATAGTCCACCATAAGGATTATACTAGGAATAGTATAGGTGTCGTGGATTTGCAACTGGACATACGGAAGGACTAAACCCCCTTCTCAAACTAATATATATCATGGCCTCTCTCTCTCTCTCTCTCTCTCTTTATCTATTTATTGTTCTCATTGCAAAGTATATTAGTACATCACTCGGTTCCTCCGTGACTTAAAGTTTTATAACTTCGAAGAAGTCAAGCAAACTGTATTCACCCTCCTCTACGGTTCTACATGGGTTATCATTCCATTGCAAAGTTAGTCATTAAGAACTAACTTTGCAACAGACTGATAACCCTAAGGCACTATTTCGTAAATTGTTTCTGGGAGTGGTGAAAAATATCATATATATCTCGGGGTTGGTGAAAATTTTTTTTACAAAAATAGTTCTGCTTATCGATCGTTGCAAAGTTAGTCCTTAAGGACTAACTTTGCAACGGACCGATAATCGCAAACACTATTTCTGTAAATTGTTCTCGGGAGTGGTGAAAAAACACACGACTCCTAAGAGTGTACTACTGAATGTTAATATAGTTATAATATCCCGTGACAACTAAAAAAAGTAAACTTGTATCTATAATGGGATAGGTTATAAATACCCCCCCCCCCCCCTAAAAAGCCATTTGTACCCTCATTTTTTATTTTGTTTATTAGTTTGTTATTTTTATAATTTTGTTTGATGAAAGCGATTTTCTACTCTTTGAGGAAGCCGATGCTTTTATAGCAATCGATGATGAACCAGTTTCACCAGTTTTCAATGCTACGTACTATGATCCCGAGGGTGACATTCTCATTCTCGAGGCACTTCTCAACAATGATCCATTACCTCACCCAAACCAAGGAGATTACTCACCCGGAATTCAAAAAGATCTTAAAGTTGTTGAACCACAGAAGTCTTCACTCGAATATGCTACTTCTTATGAACCAAAAGTTGAAATTCCCGAAGTCGAACTTAAAGAGTTACCTCCGCATCTCGAGTATGCGTTTTTAGAGGAAAATAACAAGCTTCCAGTCATAATTTCAAAAGATTTAAGCCAAGATGAAAAGACCTCACTCATCAACGTTCTGAAAAACCAAAAACAAGCAATCGCTTGGAAACTTTCGGATATCCGAGGCATAGATCCAGAGTTTTGCTCTCACAAAATCCTTTTAGAAGATGATTACGAACCTTCAGTCCAACATCAACGGAGGGTTAACCCTAAAATCCACAACGTCATCAAGAAAGAAGTAGAAAAACTTCTTGACGCATGATTGATTTATCCGATTTCAGATAGTCCATGGGTTAGTCCGGTCCATTGTGTTCCTAAAAAAGGTGGTATGACCGTTGTCAAGAACGAAGAAAATGAATTGGTGCCTACAAGATTAGTCACGGGATGGAGAGTTTGCATCGACTATCGAAAGTTGAACGAAGCAACTTGTAAAGACCATTTTCCGTTACCATTCATGGACCAAATGTTAGAGCGATTAGCCGGCAACGAATTTTATTGTTTCTTAGATGGTTTTTCAGGGTATTTTCAAATCCCAATTGATCCTAAAGATCAAGAGAAAACTACTTTCACGTGCCCATACGGAACTTTCGCGTACCGTCGTATGCCATTCGGTTTGTGCAATGCACCCGGAACTTTTCAACGTTGTATGATGGCCATTTTTCACGACATGATAGAAAAAACGATGGAGGTTTTTATGGACGATTTTTCAGTTTTTGGAGATTCTTTTTCCTCAGACTAGAAAATAAGAAAAGGAAGACAAGGGCCAAATATGTAAAATCCCAAAACCGATAATAGTTTTAACTGTCTAAAAATAGGCTGCTTGAAACCCCCTATTACTATTAACCCATTCTTCCCGTCTTTACCCAAGGTCAAATCATAGGCTTTTCCAAATGAGGGTGGAATCAGTTCTGTTAGGTTTAATGACGTCTATTCCAAAGTGGGGTTTATATCAAAAATATCAATGGACAAATCAGTTCTAATCAAGCTCCTATGGCATGAGCATTAGAGAGGATAAGTACAAGAGGAGAAAGCACAATAAATATGTGGGTTTTTGTGCCCTTAAAACACTCACCAAAAGAAGTGCACAATGACATCATAAGAGAATGACAGCGTCGGGCAATCCTCAGTGTCCACAGCTTGATCAACGGCTACCAATTGGAGGCTTAAATGATTGAAAGTAATGTTGGGTTCTTAAGATTGAAAAGTTTGGTGAGCAGGGCAAGAGGTCTAGAATCTTCAAGGCAGCCTATAATAGGCCTCACTCTCACTCAACACCATACTAGTTTTTAGTATTTTTAGTCTGCTTAATTTCGTAAATTTTACTTAAATGTTTTGTAATATTTTTTACAGCAATGTAAACCAGTTTCTTCTATTAATGAGTATTCAAGTTTTTAAAGCTTTTTTTAAGCTTTTTAAATCTCACTCTTAAACTCTCATTTAAATTCTCAAATATTTAGCTTCATGGAAGGGGAGTCAAAATTGGATGGACTCCCATGGACTTACACCCAAGCTTATTAATAAGCTATGGAGCTTGTAGCTGCCCTAGTGGGAACCTTTTGTTTAGCTAAAGGTTCAAGTAAGTTTTCATTTACTTTTCATATTTCAATTTTCTAGCTTAATTTTAGCCTTAATAGTGTAGATTGCTTAAATAGCTTATTAAAGTTGCTTATTAGTGCTTATTTGTGTTTAGTATTAGCTTAATAATCCTAGATGTTCATCTGTTTTGCTTTTGATAGTTTAGATCTTTGATTTTCATATATTTGTCATAAAAACCTCTAAAAAGCCAAAAATATAGTAAAATAGCTTAAGTCTTAGATTATTGCTTATTTAGTTGTTAAGTCATGCTTATTAAAGTAATTTTAATCTGTTAATTGTCTGGTATTAAGCACTTGTTTAATAGATTTCAAATTTAGTAGCTTAATCATAACTGTCATAGTAGTAAAGGGGTGTTTGGCATAAGTGTGTTTGACCTCTAAAAGTCAACATTACTTGTGAAATTTGCTTGAGTCAGCTGAGTTTTCATTTAAGATTAGTTTTCATTTAGTTTTTATAAGTTAGAGTTCAAAATTTCAAAAGTATGGCTTTATTTATCTTTGTTTTTACACCAGGGCAGTTTTTGACTATCTTTTTGCTTGTGAAACTTTGATCCAAAGCCCTTAAGGCTTAGATCTTGCTTGCACTTTGTCTATACACTCTAGTAGAGTGTGTTTAGTGCAAGGTTTCCCTTAGGAAGCCTGCACTTTTGAGTTGCACTTGTGCATAGTGCACCAGTACTAACTAAGCCAAGTAATCTTAGGACTTAGCTTTTCAAATTAAGGTAGTATATAGTTTAGAGGTAGCTTAATATAGATTAGGTAATTGATTTAGATTTTATTGCCTTATAGTTAGCTTAAGTTGCTGCCCACAATTCACTTAATGTGCACCAGTTACTCAACTAAAAGTTAGTACTGCTTAGTACAAGTTAATATGCCATTTGCTTAATTTTTAGTTAAGTAAGAATAGGATTTAGGATCTTAGATTTAAGTAGGGCTAAGATTAGATATAGCTTAATATAGAGTAAGTTTTAGATTACATTTTCTAGCTATTTCTCCTAGCTTATTTTGCTGTCAAAAGTCCTTAAAAAGTTAAAAAGCCAAAAACAGTACTTAGGAATTTTAGGATTTTAATTTGTTAATTTAGCTTATGATTCTAGATTTTTAGTTTATATAAGATAGATGATAAGTGTCTTGATAAGTCCTTAAAGATTTAGAGTCTAGCTTAGCTTTTTAAAGTTTTTAGCTTATTTGATTTTTGTGCTAAATGCCTTATTATCTGAGTTTGCTTGTTTCCTCCTCATTTTCAGTAGTCTAAAAGTACTTTAAGCTCTATTATCTTTTCATTTTTAGGTTAAGCACATCATAAGCTCATTAGAACTTCTTTCCTTTTACATTTTGATCTAGTGTTGAGTTTTTTATAGCTTATTTTCTAAAACCAAGGGTTAAACCCTCCTTTCTGAGGTCAGTTCAAAAATAAGCTCTTATTGAGCTTATTTGTTATTTTCAGCCCAAGTAGTTTTTATTAATTTTGTTCCCACTAGCTTCCTCTACAACTTTGCTCTTTCGAGTTTTTAGTGATAAGCTCTTTTAAAATTTGAGCTTATAATTGGACTTAGTTTGTTGTCGGGGTAGGACCTCAGGGACCATTCTTTATTTTTTCTGTTTTAGTAATTTTCCGTTAATCCTTGCACGTTAAGTTTTTAGCCACGTTAGTCCTCTTAAGTCCTTTGAACACAGTTAGTCCTAAGTTAGTTATTAATTAGTTTTAATTAATAATTAGGGTTAGGTTTTAATTAGTTTAATTAAACTTTTATAAAAAGATAAAAATTAGGGCTTTTAGAAAATTTCTGCACATTTTCTTTAATTAGTGTAATTTTTATAAAATTTCTAGGACTTTATTTTTAAGAGTTTTATTATTTTTAATTAGTTTAAATCTTAGAAAAATTATATCTTTTAATCTAAAAAGCCAAAAAAATGTTTTTCTTTTTCCTAAAATTTTCTTTTGTCCTATCTTAGGTTTATAATTTTAGTTTACATTTTTAGGGATTAAAATTTGTTTACTTGTTTATTTGTCGTGTTTTAATTGTTTCCCGTATTAGTTTAATTGTTTAATTGTTTTTAATTGTCCATTTTAATTGTTGCTTTAGATAATCAAATCATCCATTTGCTCATTCAAATCAGAATCCAAATTAAAACGTGGTTTCAATTTCACTAGTCGTTGGGGAAACGACCCGGGTGATCATACTTACCCGGTTTAATATACGTATTATATATTATATTATATATATTTTTGAGAGTGAATTTTATCAAGGGTGACTTGGTAATTTTCTTAATAGCTCTTAAAGTTATATTAGTATATATATTTTGGGTATATAAAACTCACAATCAGTTTTTGGCGCCGCTGCCGGGGACTAGTGTCAAGATTCCTTCGTTTTGTGTTTGTTGATTTGGTTTGAAGATCCTTTCACCCTTGAAAGTTTCATTCTTGTTTTATAATTCAAAAATCCAAAAAATCATAAAATATAAAAAGTAAAAAATATTTTCATTTTCTTTTTAGTATAAGTAAAAGGTAAAAAAAAATCAAAAATATAAAAAATTTCCTAAAAAAAAATAAATAAATAAACAAAGTTGGTAATCGAACACCAACATATAATATCTTCTATTGAGATATTATCATTTCAATTTCCGGTGAACTTGCAATTGTTCCCAAATCGTAATCAAAGATTTAACACTTGCCCGGTTTAACATACGTATTCTATATATATATCTTTGTGAGTGGAATTGTCCAAGGGATACTTGGGGATTTCCTTAATTTCTCTATAAGTATATTATTTTATATGTATGTAAAACTGCAATCAGCAGGTTTGCCCCTTGAGGGTTATATAAACTCTTTCACCACACGTCCTTGTGGTGATACAACTATAAGGGGTTGGCAGTTTTGGTCCCCCATGGTTATATATGGTTTTACAAATTTTGTCCTTGTGGGTATAACAATGGCTAACAGTTGGGCTTATTCATTGGGCCGGTTATAATTATGAAAGGAAATGGGCCTTTTAAGGTCTTCATTAAATATACTAATGGGCTTATCCGACCTATTAGATGGGTACGGGTGGGCCCATTAAGTATTCTTCGATGTCGGCTCTGGTTTTGACCGCTGATTTTTCCGGGTTGACTTTGACTTTGACTTTTGTTGACTTTGGATTCGATTTGACTTTGTCTTTTCATGCTTTTCCATTTCGTGCTCGATTTTGTCGTTTTTGGCTTGATTCTTCGTCCTTTTCTTGGATATCCGTTTCCTGGATTTTTCAAGGTATACTTGGTTATTATGGCATGTGATACTTGCGTGAGGTCACACACTCATTTTAGTTTGGGGATTTTTGAATAAGTGTAATATACATCTATATCCGTCTATACATATATTAACCCAATTAAACCCAAAACGACCAAAAATGCCAAAAATATGCTTGTTTTAGTTTTGTTGTGCAGGTACGGGTATATCAAAAATCACAAGAAAACAGTTAAAAACGGGCAAGCACGGACACGAGAATCAGAAGAGTACAAAAGAGTGATCAAAAGCCGGAAGCAAAGCCAAGAAAAGTCAAGCCCTCAGTCAAATCCAGTCAACAATGGTCAAACAGCAGTCAACCATTATCAGTCAAATCCAGTCAAAGAAAAGCCAATCATTGGTCAAACAAAGTCAAAACAAAAAGACAAATCCTCAAAATATTTCACTTTGGTCCCTCAACTCTCACAAAAGTCTAAAAATGTCCCCTCCTCCCTTATTGGGCCCAGGAAAGCTTAATGGGCCTTGAAAACCCTAAACCTTAACCCATGTTTTATTTTATAAACCACAAGGACTAAACTTGCAATTTCCTAAAGATATTTATAACTAGAAAAGGAGAAAGAAATGAGATGGACTGAAAGTGTCAAGAGGCCAAAGTTCAAACCGTTTTTACCCCTTTCAGTTATAACTTGGCGCCAAGACCCAGTTACTGTTCATCGTCACTCTCCTTTCACCCCCAGTAAAAAACAAAGGGCTTTTGAAAATTAAAGGGTGCGATTGTCTATTCAAGTGATCTAGTACACAATGGCAAGGGTCAAATCAGTCTTTCCAAGGGATTCACTAGCTCACTCTCATGAGGAGGCCACGTCAGCAATGGTAAAAGCACAAGGGGTGTGGGTTTTTGCACTAAACACACTCACACAACTAGCACAAGCTGTCACATCAAAGAATGACAGCTTGGCAATCCGTGTGAGTGAGTTATTGATCCAACGGCTAAAATCTTTTGATCCAATGATTATGACAATGAGTGGTGAAGATTGAAGGATTGAAGAGCAAGGCAAGGCATCCTAGAAGCTTCTTTCAGCACCTATAAATAGGCCTCACCTCTCACACACGAGCTATCTAGTTTTTTTTACACGTAGCTTTAGATTTAAGTTTTAGCTTAATTTCCTTTTTCCAGCTTAATTTACCTTTAAACATTGTAACTTTCATTTCAAGTATTGTAACTAAGCTTTTTATTAATGATAATTCAGTTTTTAGATAATTTCTCATAATCTCTTTGTTTTCATATCAATTGTTAAACTAAAGCCATAAGCTACTCATAAGCTCTCATGAGTCTCTAAGCTCATGATTGAGCTTAATTAACCTTAATTTTATTTAAACTACTTTAAAATCAGCTTAAAAACTATTACCTTACCTTGGACTTATTGGATTTAAGCTATGGAAGGGGGATCTAAAATGGAAGGATCCTCATGGACTTATACTAGCTTATTCACATGAATAAGCTAGAGCTTGTAGCTGGTAATTGAGTTTGAGCTTCTGTTTAGCTGAGGCACAAGTAAGTTTTCATTTACTTTTCATAATTTCATTTCTAGCTTAATTTTAGCTTAATAGTGTAGGACTGCTTATTTGCTTATTTTGTCTACTTATTAGTACTATTTGCCTTCTATATTGCTTATTATTTAGTTCTTATAATCTGATTTTAGCTTAATCATCTTAGATTATAGGTTTACATATATTTGTCTTAAAAACCATAAAAAACCAAAAATAGTAGAAATTAGCTTAAATTTTAGATTACTGCTTATTTAGTTGTTAATTCATGCTTATTAGGGATAATATAAACTCTGCATCATCTGGTCTTAAGCTTTTGATAAATAGATTTTCATTTCATAAGCTTTTTAAAATCTGTCATATTAATTAGGAGTGTTTGGTTTAAGAAAGTTTGACCTCTAAAAGTCAATATTACTTGTGCAATTTGTTTGAGTCAGCTGAGTTTTCATTTAAGATTAGTTTTCATTTAGTTTTTATAAGTTAGTTTGCAAAAATTAAATAGTTATGGCTTATTTAGTTTTTTAGCACCAGGGCAAGTTATAGTTTAAGTTAGAATTGCTTATTTTTTTTGTTCTAGGTCCTCTAGGTCTGATCCAGAGCTCTATGAGCTTTGTTTATGCTTGAATTGTTGTTTGATAACACTCACTAAGAGTGTATATGTGACTCAGGTGTTTACCCATTTGGATAACCTGCACTTAGTTGTTTTTGCATTTTTGCAAGTGCATCAGAGGAAACAATCAGTTCCTGCTGTCACTTTTGTTTCAATTCTTAGCTAGGCAAACATAACTTTTAGGAGCTTATAGTTAAGTAGGATATAGTATAGATATAGCCTAATATAGAATAGGACTTGTTTTTCATTTCCAAACTTATTTGCTATATTACAATCTAGTTTAAAAGTCACCAAAAAGCTAAAAACTCAAAAACAGTAGTTAGATTAGTATAGCTTTTAAATTTTAAATCTAGCTTGTTTATGTATTAGGTTTTATTGTTTAAATTAGTAGTCTATAAGTTGTTTGTCAAGTTTGAAAAAGCCCATTTGCTGTCTTTTGCTTTTGAGCAATTGAGCTTATTAAGTTTTTGAGCTTATTGCCTTATTTCCTAAGTTTAGCATCTTCATCATCATTTTCAGTTGCTTTAATGTGTTTTAAGCTCTATTTTCTTTTCATTTTTAGATTAAGCAACTTATAAGCTTTTTAGAACACTTTTCTTTTAGATTTGAGCTTAATTTGAGCTGTTTATAGACTGTTTAAGTGAGAATAAGCCCAAAACCTTACTTACTGTTGACATTAGCGCTTTGTTTAGTGTTTTAGGAGGCTTTATTACATTAGTTTCAGCTTAAGTCCCGTTTATTAAAGTTGCTTATTTTAGTGTCCTTTTTAAGTCCTAGTATTTAGTTTTTCTTAAAAGTGAAAAAAATAAATAGAAAATAGCAAAAAGGGTTTGCCCACACTTCGAACCCACGACTCCCACACACATAACACTTACCGCCTAACTGTTTGTTCAATAGCTCATCCATTCTTATCTGCTCACAATTTAATACATGTACACGTTTCATTTTCCCTTTTATAAATAGGCCGTAGCATAATAAGCTTATTTGAGGGCTTATTCAGTTTAATAGCAATTTGGTTTTTCTTACTTTTTTTGTCTTCCTGCTAGTGTCTAAGATTTTCACTGAATTTTTTAGATTTTTCCAGCTTTTATTTTATTTTTAATCAATTTTCAAAAGTTAAAATCTTAAAATTCAATATAAAAATATAGAAAAAAATTTCAGAATAATACAAATATAATAGTTTTTAGTTTTATAAAAATAGCTTTAGGATTACATCCAGTAAAATCATTTTTACACTTTTTAGATCTTAAATTTCATTTTATGAGCTTTTATGTTTAAACATTTTAAAAATTTGGATTTTAATAATAAAAAATAGTTTAAAAATAGTTTTCTTTGCTTTTATATATTTTGACTTTATCTAGCTTAAAAATCATTTTTCCAAGTTTTTAGTATTTAATTTGCTATTTTTTAAGATTTAATTAGATTAAATTAGTTTTTAATTCATATTAAATTCAAAAATTATAAAAAAATGTTTTTCTTTTTCCTAAAATTTTCTTTTGTCTTATCTTAGGTTTAGAAATTTTAGTTTACATTTTTCTAGGTGACGTAAAATTTAGTTTACTTGCTTAAGTGTCGCGTTTTATTCCCGTATTAGTTTAATTGTTTAATTGTTTTTTTTGTCCATTTTAATTGTTGCTTTTTATTTAGTAGATATAGATTATCAAAAATATCGTTGCTTTATTCAAATCATAATCCAAGTTTAAACGAGGTTTCAATTTCACTAGTCGTTGGGGAAACGACCCGGGTGATCATATTTGCCCGGTTTAAATATAACGTATTATATATTATTATATCATATATTTTTGAGGAAGGTGAATTTTCCTTAGAATTTTCTGAAATTGCTCTCTTGAAGTATTGATATTTTTATTATATATTTTAGGTTATATAAACACCGATTCAGAACCACATCCCTTACTTGACCTCTTTGATGATTTTACCACAAATGAGCTCCATTCCACATTCACACCATCACTCTCACAAGGTCATCTCAAGGTCTCTCTCACAGCACTCCCTCAACAAACACCTATGGACATTTGAGCCATGTTTCCCTACTAATTAATATTCTAGAAGTATAATGAGTGATCATCGCCAGAACCCATTCTTAAGTAGAGAAAAAGTGATGCAAGACTTAGTCAATACAAGACTTCGTCCATCACCTTTGAAGCCATAATCCATAAACGCACAAATGTACAATATAGTCTGCCTTCCTTGATATTCACACACTTCTCCTCCAAATGCCACACCATATCCTTTCACCACCACTTCTACAAACCTCTATACCACCTTTTAGACAATTCACTTCCCACCATCAAGCCTTTGTCCCTCTTGATCGACTCACTATGGATGGATGATCCCTCTATTCACAACCATCAAGATACACACATGTCCCCATTGTCAATGCATCGAAACAATTTCTAATTCGCCATATGTGTTGAAGGTTTATCTCCTATCCATATCCTCGAAACGCCCTTAACCACCTTTCCATCCAAAAACCTAGGAGGTGATTACAAAGCTCATTTGACCTTAGACTTTTAGAAATTGGTTTAGTTAAAAACGCTAGTCAGATTAAGTTTTTATTGATCTTAGTCTATGTATTTTTACGTCATGATTAAAGTTGTTTTGTTATGTTTGAATTATATGTTTGATTGTCATATTATCTTTCTCTTTGATGAATGAAATGTTTAAAATGTTGATCTTCTTGGCTTATGTGTGTATTATTTAAATATAATTATTTCCTGCCATAATTGGCGAAGCTGCTTTTTGCTGTGTACAGCCGCGTTTCCATTCATTTAGGAATCCGGTTCCTTTCAGGAATGGAACCGGCACCCCCACCTGGACTGACTTTTATTCTCTTATGTATTTTATTTCTAATTTAAGGTGTTCTCTATTGATAATTATAAGGTTCCTCCCATATAGGGGGGGCATGCCTCTTTCATTACTAACATATTTCCTTGTAGCTTCCTCAATTCATTTAGAATCCTTGAAGATCCCATCTAGGGGGAGCACTCGTCAAGGGGGAGCATTGGATTTGATTCTCTTTGATTTAAATTTAGTTTCGACATATTTCGAACCCTCATAACATTCTTGAGATTTGATTCTTTCCGAACCTCTTGGGTTTAATTTTAGTCGAACCACCTAACCTTAACTTCATTTATTTATTTTTTATCGTGGTTAGTTTTTATTTGACGCTCATTTTGTTTCGACAAAAAGGGGAGAAGGAAGTAAAAACTCCAATTTAAAATTTATAAATTTTATAATTTACTTCTGATAAATTTGTATTTTGTCATCAACAAAAAGGGAGAGATTGTTAATACAAATGAACCGTAAAAAAGTTTATTTATATTTTACGATCTATCCATGTTTTGTCGATAACAAAACATAAAATCATCGAAAGTAGAAAATAAAGTTTACGAAGTTTTAAACCAATAGTTTTTCTAACTCAACCATCATCTTTTTCTAATTATCTTACTCATCATAAGTTTTACACATTCACTTTGTTATATTTTACAAAAACATTAAATACATTTTTAGAATAAAAATGTACAATTTGTGACTAAAATATATAATAACCAAGTATACCCTTAAATGCGTTTTTTTCCTACAAAATTAAAAGGTGTTTTAATACATCATGCATGAATTCACAACAAATCTAAAAAAGTTTTTTTGCTATCTAAATTCAAATTTCTTGTCAGATAGCCGGTTCCCTCCAGTTGCATTGGCCGGTTCCATTATGGTAATGGAACCGCCAAGGATCGGGCTACAATATTAGCCGGTTCTATAGGTTTGCGTTGGCCGGTTCTATCATGGCAATAGAACTGGCAGAACCGCGCTATAGTAAATTTTAAGCCTATAAATACCAAGTCATTACTCTTGTTTTAGGCATCCATTTACATAGTTTCTTATTCTCATATTTAGCTAACATCTTATCTTTAATCATGTTACTTTTCATTTTAGTGTTTTGGTGAATTTCTTAATAGGAGAAAAGTTTGGTGCTGTTTTTTGTTTTGATTTTGTGTTCTGACTTTTGTTACTAGATCCAAGCATCAAGGTTTACTTGTAGCAAGTATCTCTCATCACATGAAGATCTAACTACTGATCTCAAATCATCATTCACCATCATTGTCAATCAAAATGTATGTCATATAGTGTTAGGAGCATTTGGATAAGTTTGGGAAAATATATTGTATTAGATACGATATTTAAGGATTAGATCTACCTTTGTTAGATCTTGGTATATTGCTTGGCATAGTAAGAAGGGTAGTAAGCTTTAGTGGGTTTATTCCTCCATGCTGGGATACTGTATTAGGTTAATACCATAAACGGTAAGTCAAGTTTAGTTGGTTTCATCCATATAAGAACCCGGTGTTTAGCTTAGTACCAGATAAAGGGTAAGCGACGTTGTGAGGTTTCTCTACCACTTAAAGAAATTTTGGTGTCTAGTGTTTACTAACTCTCGAGTAGGTGAGTCGGGGAGTGGAGTAGGGCAAGGTAGGAGACCTTGTAGCCGAACCAGTATAAATACTTGTGTGTTATATCCTTTACGTCATATAGCTATCGTCATTACCAGATAATATATATATATATATACATATATATACAATAGATATACATTACAGTTACATATACATTTACATATATATATACCATATATATAAACAATATATATTATCTACGTATATATATTATTTATATATGTATTATATATTATATATTTGTATATATTATATATGTATATAGAATCCGCGTTCGATTTGTGAAGGTTTTTATTTTTGAGAAGATTGAGAAGGTTTTCAAATTGAGAGATTTTAACTTTGATTCAAGTTTTTCAAGCGTTAAAACCATCTTAATGGGTGATTTATAATTCAAGACTGTGTAAAAAATTCGATATCATTGTTAAAAATCTCTCGCCTTTTTGCAATATAGTAAAAATATACTTGATCTTATATACAAATTTTAAAGAATCATACATAACTCGATTTTAGCTAGATTTGTGAATCAAATTTGTAGATTTATAGATTTGATTCACTATTAAATGATGTTTACTTGTGAATCAAATCAAAAATTATGAATCATTTGCTCAAACGTAGGATTTCTCCATCTTCTCAAATAAAATCATTCTACAACAGAAACCGGAGCTCTTATACACACCCACAACACACTACACACACACACACACACACACACACACACACACACTAATTGTATATATCATATTTATATATATATAATATAGATCAGATCCAACAAACAACTAAAACAATTAAATCAAAAGTTTAATTGGTTATAAACTTTTCAACCCCCCTTCCTAGTTTTCCACAAAGACAGCTTCATTGATGCTTTCAGCATTAGCAGCTAATATACTCGGAGTTCCCCCTATAATATATATAATATATTTATATATATATATATTATTTATATTTATATTTTTTACTTATCGATCAAACCAACAAAAACAATTAAATCAAAAATTTTAATTGATAAAACTATTTCAACCCCCCTTCTAGTTTTCCACACAGTAAAACTTTCATTGATAGCTTCAGAAGCCGCAATATAATCGGCTTATGCTAGATTGCATAGATTATGCTTTTCTTAGCACTCTTCCAGTCTACGGCTCCACACATTAAGTTCAAAACATATATCGTTCTAGATTTTTGTTTCGTCCTTTAGCAGTCTGAAAACCAACATCAGTATAGCAAGTTACTTTCATCATCGTTTTAGGATTTGCCCCATAAACAAGAACCATCTCTTTAGTATTCCTCAAATACTTAAATATAGTTTTAACAGCAGTCCAGTGAGCTTCACCAGGATTTTGCTAAATCGACTACATAAATTTAACGCAAAGGAAACTTCAGGATATAGTGCATCTCAAAGCCATACATAATAGATCCTATAGTTGATATGCATAACGATTCTCTGCATAAGTTTCACTCACTGTGTTTTTCCACCTTGAGATTTTTCTTCTTGTTAGGTCTCTCTTTGCTTTTTTTCTGAGGAACTCTTACCACGCTTGGAGTTATCCATCTTAAATTTCTTTAAGATTTTTTTTTATCAAAATAAGCACTTTGACTAAAGTGCATCCTGCTATAGTATCTATCATGTGTGTCTTGTTCCCAAGGACTGTATGTAAACACCCCCAAATAGGTCGAGCGGAATAATGTGTCCGAGAGCGTTAGCTTCATAGATCAACATGCACTAAGATCTAAGATATGAGAACGACCTCTAAAAGAGTCGTTTAAAATACGATACATTGGATTTATTAAAATTGTTTAATACAAAGCGCAAAGGCTTAAATTGTTTAACATTTGATAACAAAGATTTTAGATCATAACAAAAATCCCAAGATATAATGACTCCAAATCTTTTATGTATGACTCCCCAAAAGAGTATCCCAATGTATCCTTAGCACCTTGTGCCTCATTGACCTGAGAAAACATGCTTTAAAACGTTAACATAAGTTGGTGAATTCATAGGTTTATGTAAATATAATGTATGACCGCAAGATTTCCAAGTGTATGATAATGCGACAGATGTAAACATCGTAAAGTGTAATTACATTTCCCTAAGCTCATGACACTGAAGCTCGACATGTATGAATTGCAATATAAATTGCCAACATTGCCCTTGATGATGTTCTAACCCGCAACATCCCAAATCTGACATGGTATACGTCCGTTTTCTGGCAAACCGGCACAGTGAGTGCTACTCACCCAAACGGGGATGTCAATCCCAAATAGATCTATTTATAACATTCGCGCTCACACAAAGTAATTGACAGTTCATGATAATGGGCACAGTGGGTTATCGCTACTTAGGCAAACACGTAATCATGATAAAATGTACACTTGCGTCTAATTTGTAAAACAATGCATGTTTCTCACCCCAAAAGTTGTAAATCATTGATATAGTAAAACATGGGGCTATGAACTCACCTTAGTGAATAAACTGATGTATATGAATCAAGTGAATGGAAACGTCACGGATAAGACCGAATGCAACCTAATTAAATATAGGCCGTATGAGTACAATGTACTTAATAATACTACATCACAAGTTATATAGTTACACCACCACCTAATAGTTTTTGTTTAGTTTAAAATGTTGAAATAATAATCAAATCGTACTTTGTCAAATAACTGCATATGTATTTGTACCCGTAAAGTAAAGTGTTGTTTTTGTCCCACAATTGATTGTTTGTTAATAATACCTGTTTTAATATTATTATTGATTATATAATGATATTATATAATTGGTTTAATTGTTTTTATAAAATAGTGCACAAAAGTAAAAATAGTGCATACGGTTTTATAAACCTTATATCTTTATCGTTTAAACTCCGTTTTTCACGTTATTTATATCCATGGCTCCGTATTAAGAAAATATATCAAAATATTATATTTATAATATTTATGCCCCTGATGAACAGTAGTTTTAATTGTTTTTATAAAATTATATAAAACTACTTTTATATAATTAATCGTCGTAACCTTCCAAAAGTCATAACTTACTCATATTTAATCCGTTTCGCTTGTTCTTTATATGTATGGATTCGTATTTGAAAAGTCTAATCAAATTTTAAATTTATAATATGGTTTGGTACTGTTATGAACAGTAACAGTAAGTGAAAGTTTATAAAAATACTTTTTATAACTTTAATTATTGAAATCGTATTTTAATTGTATCTCGTTCGTTTTAATTTGGTTTTTAGTGATTCCTATGTCCACGTCTTCGTAATTAAAAGCTCTATTTAAGAAAATTACTCCCCAACAGGTTACTATCGTGAACAGTAACATATGTTTATAAATTTACTTTTATAAAAATACTTTTTAACTTAAACTTGTAAATAACGTATCACCTTCATTTTAAATCCGTTTTTCGAGTTTCTTACATGTTTGGATTCGTCATGAAAAGTACTATCTTTATAAAATATCTCCCTTAATATATCAGATCTGAAACAGTGAATATTTTTATAAAATAACTTTTATAAAAATACTTTTATACATTTAATTATTGTAAACTTAAAAATGTCATATCTCCTTCGTTATTGCTCGGTTTTTCAAGTTTCTTATATGCTTACGATCCTTGTGATAAGTACTAATTAAATAAAATATAAAATATATATGTTTATACACGAATTCAAACAGTAGGTAAGTAAGTTTGTACATAATTAGTTTTATACACTTGTTTTATATACTTTTTACTTTATTAAACCATTACAAGTCCTCTAACTTATTAAATAGCATAACTTGATATATCTTAAGTCCTCTATAATATGTCCATCAATATAAGTCCATATTGTCCAAGAAAATTGTCCAACATATCTATTTGTTTAACTAAACTTTATAAGTAAATAAATAACCATAACTTGACAAATAATTATATAAACTTTCCATTGCTTGTAAACCCTTGTTTTAAACATATTAACATATTTAAAACATCATTTTAATCATAAAGAAACTGAGTTCGTGTATGTATGTACATGGTTTTTGTTTTATAAACTTCATAAAGTAAACCTAGGTGGTGATTAACATATATATCAAGTATGTAAACATGTAAATGAATAATGAAGATGTTAAAACTTAAATGGACCTTAGAGATGAGTAGTAGGATGATGAACACAAGCTTATACTTAAGCTTAAACCCAATAATGTAAACCCAAGATCAAACCCTAATGAGAAAACCCTAATTATATTTCTTGTATACTTCTTGTTAAACCACAAACCCAAGCTTCCAATACTCTTGTATCACCTTAGGTATACTTAGAATGAATGCTTGAATGCTTGGAATATTTGTAGAATGAATTTTAATATGAAACCCTAATAGATAAAAGTGAGCCGTGGGTTTTGCTTGTAGGGAGAGAGTTTTTGTGAGTTTATTTGCTTGGTAAATGAAAGAGTGGGATGCTTAACCTTGGACTTGCCTTATATAGCAACTAGTAATGTAACCTTAAAATTAACCTGTGTTAGTTAGATGGGTTAGAAGTACAATTGTGTAAGGCCTTCTCCTCTTTTCTATGCATTTGGACGCCTAGGATGGCTTGGAGGGTACTTGAGACTTGACAATTACTAGAAATATGTGAAAGGTGTAAGGTACTTGGTCCTAGGTTGGGTTAGATTAAGGTTACTTGTGAATTTGTTTATTTATTTAGTGTGTACGATCACACATCTAGCCCCATGGCTTTATCAAGTGATAAATTAGTTAATTTTTATCTATTGGGTATAAAAGTGGGTATTGGTTTGAGTATAGATAGGTATAGGTGCTTCCGGGTATGCCTAAATTTATTTTATTGCGAAACGTAAGCGTTTTACGTAACCAATAAAAATAAATTATGAAAAGTTATACATTATACTCTTAATAATCATATAACACTTTCTTGGTGTAAACTTTAACTTGTTTGGTGTCCGTTTACATTGAACGATGATTTTTAGTTTACGCGATTTAACTATACGATAATAATTAAAAGTAAACACGCAAAATCCTAAAATAAATAATGGAATAAATGAAGTCATAAATGACCTGAAAATGTGAAATGTTACAATCTCCACCCGTTAGAAGAGCCTTGTCCTCAAGGCTCAAGTTGCAACACTTGATGAAGGTATGGGTTTAGTGAAGAGATGCGGATACCTCTTTTGAAATTGGTCTTCGCGTTCCCATGTGAACTCAAGACTTCTCCTTGAGTTCCATCGAACCTTGACAATTGGGATACGGCTTTGCTTCAACCGTTTGACTTCTCGATCTATGATGTCTACAGGTTCTTCCACAAAACGGAGCTTGTCATCCATATGGAGTCCTTCCAACGGAACGACTAATGGTTCGTCGGAATAACATTTCTTCAGGTTGGATACTTGAAATGTATTGTGAACTCTGCTCAACTCTTGAGGAAGCTATAACTTGTAAGCAACGGATCCAACCTTTTCCAGCACTTTGAAAGGTCCAACATATCTAGGGTTTAACTTCCCTCGTTTGCCAAAACGTACGACCCCTTTCCAATGTGAAACTTTGAGCATAACCCTATCCCCAACTTGAAACTCCATCGGCTTACGCTTTAACTCGGCGTAACTCTTTTGTCGGTCATGAGCGGCTTGCATTCTCTGCTTGATCTGAATGACCTTCTCAGTTGTCTCAAATACAACTACCAATTGTCTTATAGTTACGTTAGCAAAATATGAAGCACAAAAATCTTTCAATGGGCTTTGGACTCAAACATTTTATTTAAATGGTCCAAACTACAATACTTGCGCAGAAACTACCCCAAAGCCAAGTCACTATGGTATCTCCTACTACAGGTGGACCATTTCTGGACCGGTGAGTTGAACTTGTCCGATCTCGGCCCAACAAACAGGTGAACGACACTTCCGTCCGTAAAGTGCCTCGAATGGTGCACCCTTGATGCTAGCGTGATAACTATTGTTGTAAGAAAACTCAACTAGTGGCAAATGTCTAACCCAACCAGTTCCAAAGTCGATCACACAAGCACGTAGCATATCCTCGAGATTTTGGATAGTTCTCTCACTTTGTCCGTCGGTTTGTGGATGATAAGCAGTACTCATATCCATGTTAGTACCCAAGGCCTTCTGAAGTGATCTCCAGAAATTCGATGCGAACCTAGGGTCACGATCACAAATGATTGAGATAGGTATTCCATGCCTCGTGACTACCTCCTTCAGGTACATTCTCGCCAATTTCTCCATGGAATCAGTCTCTCTCATTGGTGTAAAGATTGCAGACTTAGTAAGTCGGTCAACAATCACCCAAATGGTGTCATGTCCTTACGACGATTTAGGAAGCTTGGTGATAAAATCCATAGTGATATTATCCTACTTCCATTGGGGTATCTAGGGTTGTACCAAGAAACCCGATGGCCTTTGGTGTTCGGCCTTGACTTTAGCACACATCAAACATTTGCTAACATAGGTGGCAATGTCGGCCTTTATATTGGGCCACCAATATAGCTTTTTCATGTCCTGGTACATCTTCTCAGAACTCGGATGGATGGAGTATTTTGATTTGTGGGACT
>BQNB010085995.1:0-28311 GCA_026074375.1 Tanacetum coccineum | reverse complement strand
ATATAAATTATTTATGGGATTGGAGGGTCGGCTCATGTGGGAGAAGAAGGAGGGAGCCCAAATTTGTTAAGGAAACTAATTTGTTATCTTTATAAAACTAAACCAGTATTATTTTTCCTCCTCTTTTGTGTGTGTCGACTGAAAATCCTCAACCCTAGCCTCCATTAATATTTTTCTTAAGCTCTCAAGATCAAGGTTTGATTTTCTGCGATAAATCTTAATTTAGTTTAATCCTTATTCAAGTGATCAAACTTATGATTTAATTATTGTTTTACATATGTAACAAATATTATTGATGGATTAAGGTTTTGAAAAAATTCTGTAATTAAGATGTTATGATCATCTAAAATTGATTTGGGGAAAATAATTAGGGTATGGGTGGATTTAATTGTTGTAAATCCGTAATTAAAAACTGGGCAGATTTTTGAGTCATCTTGTAAGAGTCATAACTCTGTCATACGAATAGCTTTTATTGATTTTCTTGAGCCTAAAATTATCTACAGATAGTCTAATTTCCAACCCAAGTAGTTTCATAAATTAAAAGTGAGTGGAAGTAAGTCTAAATAATTTCACAAGATTGATTGTTGAATCTAAGTTTAGGGTCAGATTTTAGGTTGTGTTTATGAGGTCAAAAATCATATCAAAATATCTTTTTAATTAATGAAATTCGAATTGGAGCAAGTTCTAGATGTCTATTAATTTTTGGAATTTTTATAGATTTTTCCCATGAGTCTCAGTTTGCTTAATAAGGTCAAATTTTGTGGTGTGCAGATCAGATCCGAATCTGGACACTTTGTGAAGTTGTATTTTTAAAAATATAGACTTACTATTATTTTTTTCTAAAAATTATAGTAGTTACACAACTCATTGAAGATGTTGTGGATGTAATATGGAAGTCTAATTGAGTGGTTTAGTATTTTATTAGTGGTTGTGAAATGACTACAAAATTCTGCCATAACCTAAGAAATTGAATATGGGGATAAAGAGTGTGTCGGATTTAAATAAAGCATGGGAAGCATGATAGGATGTCTATAGGTGTATGATAGACCTTAAAATCTATCAATTGAAAGGTTACATGGTTTAGGGCGATAAAGCCTTGATCATGAGTAACCCGTTACCCTTGTTGTGTAGATTCTTTGCTGATTCGTGCGCGCGTTTGTGAAGTTTGGGATGAGTATTCATAGCCCCCTTTTTTTATGTTTTCTTAGGATAAAAATGATGCTAAATGGTTTTGAAATGTTTTAATTGTTGCGAATAATTGTTTTACTTGATCTTAGACATTACTTGATATTATATGGCTTATATGTATGCATTGTTGGATCGGAGGGTGTACGTCTACCCATGATGGATCGGAGGGGTACACCTACCCATGATGGATTAAAGGGGTATGCCTACCCCATGCTATGTGGTACATTCTGGGTGAGCTTGGTTGCTTGTAGTACCAATGCTAATCTAAGCCCGAATGTGTAATTGATTGTGTGATGATTTAATTGCTTTCATTTATGTATAATATTCTTGTATGTCCTAATGTTTATGATTCGCATCAAGAGTAAGTATTCGTGTTAAACATATGAATCTTACCAACTTTATGTTGATGTTTTAAATTATCATTTTCAGGTGAGCCTAGCGAAGTTAAGGAAGTTAAGATGCGTGGCTAGCGAGACCTTAGGATCTTACATGTGGAGTCTTTCCTGCTAGAGTTTTATTGCATACTTTCATATTTTGGATATTTTGAATATTGATGTTGTTATTGTTGGGATTTATTTATGTTTATTTATTGTAGTATTGTGTTTAACCTCATTACAAGACCCCTCTAGTTTTAGGCGTCGTCATAACACTTTTGTTTTAATTTAATTGCATTTTAGTTATTCTCTATTGTTGACATCAATGTATTGTGATGATGCCTATCGTGTTACGCCTCACGTTTCTGCCTTGGCGAGGTGTGATAGATTGGTATCAGAGCCATTGGTTATAGAGAAGTAGGTGGTTTGACATAGACTATAACCTAGGGGTCCTTCAAATAGCTGCATAATAGGATCTATTTGTTTAGCTATTTAGGCGTTTTATTTTCTTGCTTTTCTCGGAGTTTTATCATGACCTATGGGCTACTCGATATTAGAAGATCTAGAAGAGGAGCCAGTTAAGAAGGAGCCTCTCAAGGAACCGAAGGAGGAAGATTAGTTAGAAGAGTCAAAGGAGGAGGCTAACTCTGATCTCATGTCAGATGCTCGTAGCAGGGCTGGTCTCACAAAGTCGGGTGACTTTTACGAAAGCAAAGTCAAACCCAAGCAAGGCCTAGCATAAGCTTATTCCATCTTTTAGCATAAGTTTATCCCGTATTTTACCTTGACACATTGCTATCGATGATTTCTTTCGGATATTACGTATTTTTTGGTACTTCGAGACCTTTGTTTTCTTTCAATCGTTTTCGATTTTTATCTTTATATAAATAAATATTGTTTTGATGGAGTATCGTGTTTGTGTTATATTGAGCGGGCACGTGAATAAAAAAAAAACAAAAAAAAATAGGGGGGGGATTTTTTTTTTTTATTTTTTTTTCTATGTGATATATGTAGATATTTATGCATTATCATTCAGATGTGTAGTCTTGGAAGTAAGTACACATGTGAAAGGATGTAATTATAATTTTGGGTGGCCAACATAATTATAAAGGCATCAAATACGTAGACTTGTGACCATGATTGCATTGATCGGTGTTTGTTTATATGCCACCCTCGTGGTAGTGTAATGTTGTGGATATGTTGCGTTCATGATAGGATAGTTGGTAAGTTAGCGATTCTTCTCTTAACTAATGTGCGATTTTATTGGGCTTAGTTGCGTAGTCAAGAAGTTTCCTTTCTGCCTAACGATTATGAATATATTGTATACCTCTGATTACTACCATTATGATTATTGGGTTGTTCGTTTGCTCGATTATTCATTCAGGATATCTAACTCTCATTTTAGCATTCCATGTTCGTGCCATTCGGCGTCTTGATAGATATATATATATATATATATATATATATATATATATATATATATATATATAGGTTATTCGAATCTACTTCCTTTAGATACTGGTACGTTTCATTGGTTCCTTCCTTTCATTGAGTTTTGTACAAATATCTAAATTTTCTTTAAACACTATATGTTCATAACATATTAGTGCGGATGTTTACTCCCTTGTTTTCACATCCTTTGGTTTTTGTAACATGTTTGCGACATGTTGGTACCAATTCTTTTGTATGGTTGTTCTTTTGATCGTTAGTATGGATGAGTCTTACGTTCTTCTTTTGGTTCGTTGTGTCTTTGCATGAATTTCACTTGTACGTGTGACTGTTATTCTGATTATATGGTTCCTTGTACTTTCTTTCGCCTGCAAACAATAGATTTGCGTTAGAGTCCTTACGGTATTTTGAAATCACTTTTGGTATTACGATGTCCTTTGTTTGAGTTACATATTGAGGTCGAACTATAATAATCCTTTTGAATTATGTTGAGGCTTGAGGAAAACTATTTTTTTTAAATCATTTTATGAATACGTTGTTTGTGAATTTTTTTTTTTTTACCGCTTTTATGTAAATGTCTCTTTATTTTTTAGGAAAACTATGTTTACAGTGATTTTTATGAAACGATGTGATACCGGTTGATTATCAATACTATGTTTAAAATGATCTTTATGAATAAGATAGTTTTAAAATTGTCAATCCTATTACCAAATACGATATGAATTTTTTTATGCTGATAAATTTTAATTTTCGGAAATGTGGGTTAAAGTAATTCATAATTGTAAGATGTGATACACATAAATAAAATGTCTCTGGGGATTTTCTTATAACAACCACGTATTAAAAATGAATTTTTATTAAAAATGGTATTCAAGACGTTTTTAAGATTTAATATGGATGTTTATTTTATTTTAAAAACTTTCTTTATTGTTTAAAAAAAAATTTTTTTTTTTTTTTTTAAATAGCATTTAGTTGGTTCTCTCGAGTAAAGTCGATTATTTGTATAAGAATGTTATCTTCTCATTCATCACTCTTGATACGTATCATTATTCGATATGTGCTCTTTTTCTTTTGTGTGTGACGCTTTGTTGATCTTTGTAATTGGGCGTCTTGTTGATTCTTTCGTTTGCGTTCCCTATTGGTATAGATATTCCATCTCTTCCTTTAAAGGAGTCACATGGTATTGATTCGTATTTATTTGCACCTATGAAATCCCTTATGTGTTTTCTAGCCTTTGATTCGATATTCTTTGGCTACCTTATTAGATAACTCATAACCCTTTGAATTCGTTTGATATGCGTTTTTATTAGATCAAGTCACTCTCCGTAGGGAGCACCCGTGTTGTTTGTTGAAAAGAAAGAAGGTTCGTTTCGAATGTACAAAAACTATTAGGAATTGAATAAGTTAACCATTAAGAACCATTATCCTATCCCCAGGATTGACGACTTATTCGACCAATTACAAGTCTCGCGTTATTTCTCTAAAATAGATATTCAGATTGGTTACCATCAATTGACGATGTTGCGATGAAGAAGAGATATTCAAAAACTGCATTTTTCTAGAACACGTGCAGTGATGGACACCTTTCGAGTTTACAGTTATGCCATTAGGGTTGACAAATGCAACTAGCGGTTTTTCATGGGACTTAATGTACCAGTGTATGTGCAAGCCGGTTTATCTGGATTAAGGTTTGTTATTGTTTCATGTGAGATGACATCTTGATGTATTTGAAGTCCAAGGAGGACCACGAGGTCCATTTGAAATTAGTTTTGGAGCTGCTAAAGAAGGAAAGTATGTTTGCCAAATTTTCTACGGGTGATTTTTTGGTTACAAGAAGTACATTTTCTCTGGCATGTGGTTAATAGCAACGGTATTCATGTAGACCCAAGTAAGATTGAAGCAGTGCAAAATTAGAAAACTCCAAAGACACCGTCAGAGATCCGGTCATTTCTGGAATTGGCAGGTTACTATTGACGTTTTATCATAAATTTTTCTAAGATTGCTAAACCCCTTACTGTACTGACACAGAAGGATCAAAAGTATGAGTGAAGCATGGAACAAGAGGAAGCCTTTTAGACTTTGAAGGACAATTTGTGTAATGCACCAATATTGTTGTTGCTTGACGGAGCAGAAGATTTTGTAGTCTACTGTGATGCGTCAAATCAAGGATTAGGATGTGTGCTCATGCAAAGAGACAAGGTGATCGCGTATGTCTCACGAAAATTGAAGATTCACGAGAAGAACTATACCACGCATGATTCAGAGTTGGGTGTAGTGGTCGTTGCTCTTGAGATTTGGAGACATTACTTGTATGGAACAAAAAGTATTATCTATACGGATCATAAGAGTCTTCAACATATATTTTACCAGAAGGAGTTAAATATGTGTCGATGAAGATGGATTGAATTCTTTAGTTACTATGATTGTGAGATTCACTACCATCCAGGAAAGGCGAATGTAGTTGCTGATGCGTTGAGTATGAAGGAAAGAGTGAAACCGAGACGAGTTCGAGCAATGTCCATGACTATTCAGTCTAGCATTAGGGAAAAGTTATTGGCTGCTTAGAATGAGGCGACCAAGGAAGAGAACACGCCAGCAAAAATGCTGTGTGGCTTGGATCAACATATGGAAAATAAGAAAAACGGAGATTTATACTTTATAGATAGAATATGGGTTCCTTTGGTAGGTGGTATAAGGACCATAATTATGGAAGAGGCACGTGATACGAGATACTCTGTTAATCCGAGAGCGGATAAGATGTATTATGATTTATGAGACATATATTGGTGGTTAGGTATGAAAAAGTATATAGCTACATATGTTAGTAAGTGTTTGACTTGCGCGAAAGTGAAGGCTGAACATTAGAGACCATTGGGTTTGATTCAACAACCAGAGATACCTGAGTGGAAATAGAATATAATCACCATGGATTTTATCACTAAGTGGCCAAGGTCAAGTAGTGGGCATGATGCTATTTGGGTAATAGTCGATCGACTGACTTAGTCAACCTATTTTCTAGCTATACGTGAAGATTATAAGATGGAGAGGTTGGCAAGGTTATATATTAATGAGATAGTAGCAAGCCATGGAATGCATGTGTCGATCATCTCAGATCGTGATGAAAGATTTACTTTACAGTTTTGGCAGGCGTTATAGAAGGCATTGGGAATACGACTAAACATGAGTACCGCTTATCATTCTCAAACAGATGGACAAAGTTAGCGTATTATTCGGACTTTAGAAGATACTTTGAGAGCGTGCATGATTGATTTTAGTGGCAGTTGGGATACTCATCTACCTTTAGCTGAGTTTTCCTATAATAATGGTTATCATTCGAGTATTCGATGTGCTCCATTTGAGGCGTTATACAGAAGGAAATGTAGGTCACATGTCCTTTGGGCTGAAGTCGGAGAGAATCGACTGATTGGTCCGGAGATGGTGCAAGAAACTATTGATAAATTGGTATTGATTAAGGAAAGGCTCAAAGCGGTTAGAGATCGTCAATAGAGCTATGCTGACAATAGGCGAGAGCCAATAGAGTTTGAAGTTGATAATAAGTGTTATGATAGTCTAGCCGTCGTGGGAAAAGTGTAGTACGTTTTGGAAAGAATGTCAAGTTAAGTATTGTTCATGACACATTCCATATGTCGAATCTAAAGAAGTGTTTGGCAAATGCAAATATGCATGTGCCATTGGAAGAAATAAGGTAGACAAAACTCTTTGTTTTGTTGAGGAACCTGTTGAGATTATGGATCGTAAGGATTAAATGGTTGAAACGTAGCAGTTCCGATGCTATACATGAAGATTATAAGATGGAGAGGTTGGCTAGGTTATATATTCATGAGATAGTAGCAAGGCATGAAGTGCATGTGCCGATCATCTCAAATCGTGATAGAAGATTTACTTCGCGGTTCTGTCAGACTTTAGTACACCAGTAAATGTTCTTATGAGGTTTTGTTAAAAATTATATTTTGAATAAACCCAAAGTCGAGCCGATTCTTCAAAAACATTGAGCTTTGTAACAACTCATAATTAAATTTCAAGACAGTTTTTGTTTGATGAGTTGCGAGATTTGGTTATGAATCAAATTGTTACACAACTTAAGGTTTTTGATGAGTTTCCTCGAGGACGGGCGAGGTTCATGTAGTTTGGATGCTTGTTTTCGCTTATAGCTATTATATGCTCCTATTTGTTCCTTTATTTAGGTAAGCAAAATTATGAGTAGTAGAATCGATTAAATTTCGGGATGAAATTTTCCTAAGGAGGGGAGACTGTGACAACCATGATTTAACAATGTTAGTTTAACCGTTAGTGTTAACTTGCTTAGCTTTATATGTTTAGAATTATGTGCGTAAGATGAATCGGTGATATATGTGTATTGATATTTGTGGTATTATATATGTGTTTGATGGTAGGAATAAATGATTTAATCATTTCATTTTGTATGTCATGATAATTTTAGAATTTTAGTGCGTTTGGCGATTATAGTGTTTTGAGGGATTAGTTCTCCAACTAGTTCTCCAAACTAGTTCTCCAAACTAATTCTCCAACTAGTTCTCCAAACTAGTTCTCCAACTAGTTCTCCAAACTAGTTCTCCCAAACTAGTTCCCCCAAACTAGTTCTCCCAAACTAGTTCTCCAAACTAGTTCTCTAAACTAGTTCTCCAACTAGTGTGTTAAGAAATAATAATTTATTAAGTTAGTGTATAATAATAATATTTGGGAAAATAATAAGTGAAAGAGTTAACTACATTTTTGGTCTTTATGGTTTACTGTGTATAACACTTTTGGTCAAAAACAATTTTTTTTTATAACGGATCTTGTCTGCTTTTGGTCAACTCGTAACACTTTTGGTCCATTTTTTGTTGACCATTAGTTTTACTAGTTAAAAAAGTGAAATGACTAAAATACCCTCGGATGATGATGTACAATGACTAAAATGCCCTTCTTTCATTATTATTATTATTATTATTAGATTATTATTATTATTTTACCATTTTTTGGCTCTCTTTTTAAACCTGATAAGATTTCACCCCCACCGTCTCTTATCTCATTATCTCATTCTCATCGTCACCAAACCTTAAAATGAGATCATTTCACCATTTCTTATCTCATTATCATCATCAACATCAGCCAACCATCACCACCTAAAACCACTGCCACATAAAATCACCGCCATCTCATCATCTCTAAAACACATAACCCACACAACCTCGGTTCTTTCTTCTTCACTTCTTCAAGAAACATAAACACATCCACCACAAACCCACAATTATCCCACACAACCAGATGGTCAATTCGATGTTCATTTCTTTCATTAAATCCACAGATTACAACATAAACATAATTTTTTTTATTCTTAGGTCGCTGAAATCGAGACACAAACAAACCTTTTGTTTTCTTCGTGCCTTTGCCAGAAGATAGAAAAGCTAGAATTTTATGAAAAAATATTAGATTTTGTAATTCGGTATTTTGTTAGTATACGTATAAAAATACAATTTTTTGGGGGTTTATTGATGAAAGAAATGTGGGTGATGGTTTTGTGATTCAGTGGGGCGGCACGGCGTGGTGGTGGTTAGAAGGTAGTCGATGAGGTGGTGATGGGCGACGGGTGGTGATGGTGATGGGTAGTTTCTGTTGAGGTGGTGATGGGCGACGGGTTAGTGTTTTTATTTTATGGTGGCCGGTGATTAGTTGTGATGGCGGCGATGTGTTTTGGCCGGCGATGGGTTAGGTTGGGGTTTTCATATGTGTTGGATGTGTTTGTCTTCTTGAAGAAGATAGGAAGAAAGTGTAAGGTTGTGTGGGTGGGGTAGTAGGATGAAAAAGAAAAAAATGTATTAATTTTGTTATGATGTGAAAAAGACACATTTTGCTCCTCACAGTTAACGGTCAAATTGGTCAAACTTACATTTTGGACCAATAAGTGTTACGGGTCGATCAATTACGGGCTGGATCCGTTACATAAAAATAATTTTGGTCATAACAGTGTTATACACGGGTTGGGGGTTAACCTTAAGGAAACAAAAATGTAGTTAACTCTAAGTGAAATAAATGATTTATATTTAGTGTTTATTAAGTATTTTATTTTCTTAAAAGTGTAAGTAAATTAAAATAAAGGTGTAAATAGCACTTTATATTAAATACAAACATTTAATATAATTACATAATATAAAAATTTTATAAAACAATATATTAAAAAATACAATATATAGAAAAGGGGGGAGAGGATATTTAATTGTAAAATTTATAAAAATATATAAAAAGTTTAAGGGAGAGTGTTATGCTGTTGGTTAGTTAGAGAAAGGAAAATGGTGAGAGCCCAAATCCATGTCGAACTCAATATCAGTGTTTAAAAAATATATTGGTTATACCTCTTTTCCTTTTATTTTGTCGTACCTTTTAACAAATCCTAGCTTTAATAAAAAAAATATATAAAAATTATTTATAGGCTTGGCGGGTCGGCTCATGTGGGATAAGAAGGAGGGGGCCCAAATTTGTTAAGGAAACTAATTTGTTATCTTTAGAAAACTAAACCAGTATTATTTTTCCTCATCTTTTGTGCGTGTCGAATTAAAATCCTCAACCCTAGCCTCCATTAATATTTTTCTTAAGCTCTCAAGATCAAGGTTTGATTTTCTTCTACAAATCTTAATTTAGTTTAATCCTTATTTTAGTAATCAAACTTATGTTTTAATTATTGTTTTAAATATGTAACAAATAAAATTAATGGATTAGGGTTTTGAAAAAATTCGGTAATTAAGATGTTTTGATCATCTAAAATTGATTTGAGAAAAATAATTAGGGTATGGGTGGATTTAATTGGATTTAATTATTGTAAATTCGTAATTAAAAATTGAGCAAATTTTTGAGTCATCTACAGAGAGTCTACTTTCCAACCCAAGTGATTTCATGAACTAAAAGTGAGTAGAAGGCAGTCAAAATAATTTTACAAGATTCGTTGTCGAATTTGAGTTTTAGGGTCAGATTTTGGGTTATGTTTGTGAGGTCAAAAATCATATCAAAACATCTTTTTAATTAATGAAATTCGAACTGGAGTAAGTTCTAGATGTCTATTAATTTCTGGAATTTTTATAGATTTTTCCCATGAGTCTAAGTGTGCTTAATAAGGTCAAACTTTTTGGTGTGCAGACCAGATCCGAATCTAAACACTTTGTGAAGTTGTATTTTTAAAAATAGTTAGACTTACTATTATTTTTTTCTAAAAATTAAATTAGTTACATAACTCATTGAAGATGTTGTGGATGTAATATGGAAGTCTACTTGAGTCGTTTAGTATTTTATTAGTGGTTGTGAAATGACTACAAAATTCTGCCATAACCTAAGAAATTGAATATGCGGATAAAAAGTGTGTCGGATTCAAATAAAGTATGGGAAGCATGGTAGGATTTCTATAGGTGTATGATAGACCTTAGAATCCATCAATTGAAAGGTTACATAGTTTAGGGCCGTAAAGCCTTGATCATAAGTAACCCGTTAACCTTCTTGTGTAGATTCTTTGCTAATTCGTGTGCGCGTTTGTAAAGTTTGAGGTGAGTATTCATAGCCTCTTTTTCTATGTTTTCTTGGGGTGAAAATGATGCTAAATGGTTTTAAATATTTTAATTGTTGCGAATAATTATTTTACTTAGTTTTGGACATACTTAATATTATGTGGCTTATGTGTATGCATTATTAGATCGGAGGGGTACGCCTACCCCCATGCTATGTGGTACATTCTGGGTAAGCTTGGTTGCTTGTAGTGCCAGTGCTAATCTAAGCCCGAATATGTAATTGATTGTGTGATGATTTAATTGCTTGCATTTGTGTATAATATTCTTGTATGTCCTAATGTTTATGATTCGCAGCAAGAGTAAGTATTCGTGTTAAACCTATGAATCTCACCAAATTTATGTTGACGTTTTAAAGTATCATTTTCAGGTGAGCCTAGCAAAGTTAAGGAAGTTAAGATGCGTGGCTAGCGAGACCTTAGGATCTTGCATGTGGAGTCTTTCCTGCTAGAGTTTTATTGCATACTTTCATATTTTGGATATTTTGAATATTAATGTTGTTATTGTTGGGATTTACTTATGTCTATGTATTGTAGTGTTGCGGTTAACCTCAATACAAGACCCCTCTTGTGTTAGGCATCGTCATAACACTTTGGTTTTAATTTAATTGCATTTTAGTTATTCTCTATTGTTGACATCAATGTGTTGTGATGATGCCTATCTTGTTACGCCTCGCGTTTCCGCCTTAGCGGGGTGTGACAAGACATCACTCTTTCCTTGTCACCAGTCACCCCTCTTGATCACATTCTTGACACCCCATCACCATCTTCACCACAACCACAACATCAACCACCTCTCATGAGTCACTCTATTTATTTCAACTATCATGGGTCAACTTGTCTTTGTTGTTTTCACAACCGCAATCTTATCTTTTCTCTTAGGGATGGGATAAACTTAATGTTTGCTCATATTGAGTATCTTCTCACTTCCACCATGGATTCACTCTCTTCACCTCACCCTTAAAAACTTGGTCACGTCACCTCATAATAGGCCGCCCTAACCTTTTTGCTCAAAGTCATTTCCTATGAATCAAGGATCATCTAGGATTTATGTCATATTAACTTTATCTACCTTATGTAGTATGTTTAGATTGTGGTGTAATTTATGAATGAATCCTTCTTTGATATACTTAGTTCTATTTTCCTTGCATGTAGTATGTTTCTTGTATGAGTTTCTTAAGTGATGAATGAAACTACCTTATGATTTACTTGCATGAATTGCTATATTGTTACTATTGGGAATATATTCTTGCACTTGTACTTCTCACTTTGTTTTGTAGCAATAATCTCATAAGATCGATCCCTTGGTGCCCCAAACGAGAGGGAGCATACATCAAAGAGGAGTCTTGGCATCGTCGATTTCTTTCTCTCTACAATTCGACGATCATCCTTTTTGACTTCGACAAAAAGGGGAGAAATGGATCAAAACTCATTAATCATTTAAAAACTTTATTTTTACATAAAATGAGTTTATATTTTGTCATCATAAAAAAGGGGGAGATTGTTAATATAAATAATGTCTAAACACGTTATTTATATTTTTCGACTTCTCAATGTTTTGAAGATAACTAAATTTAAAAACGTTTACAATAAAAACAAACGTTTATAAATTATTAATCGTAAATTTCCATTTCAAACGTAAATCACTTAAGGTATGTATAAACAAATCATTAAACATGATTAGTGATCAATAAATTTTTTTAACCATCACATTTTTACAAAAGTATTTTTTACAAAAATAAATATATACAAAATACTTTTTAATTAAAAGAAAAGTCTTATATAAAAATAATGTTTTATTTTAAAACATAAATTTGAAATTCAAATTTTCCTCCAAAAATGGAAGCTTTCATACCAGATAAAACTTTTCACACTAAAAGACAAAAGGGGGAGCGTCAGTCTACGGCGGCCCCCTTATAGGCCTGGCGGCCCTCAAATATAAACTGGTACCCGAGACCGCCGCAGTCACCGTTGTGTTTTTCCGCTAAAATACTACACTATTTCTAGCTGAAAAACACACCTCTTTGCATGAATTTTTCTAGTCTTCGTTCTCTCTCTAAAAACCTTCTTTCTCTCACTAAATCTCTTGATCACTAACATTGTTTTATCTTGTTTCAAGTGATCCAATCTCTTCTTCTCATCTCTCCTCTCCTCTTTATCAAGTGCAAGAGAAGAACATTCGCATTCGCCAAAAAATGAATTGTTGTAGTCTAGTGATTTCTTCTTCTTTCTTCTAAGAACCAAATCTCTATTTTAATTATCTTGTGTAGTTGTGTAAGTCAGATAGTGTATAAATCCGATAGTGTAGATCTTGTGATTGCGTATTACTTGTGAAGTGGTAGATTGGTTCTAGCTAAGATTAGGACTCGACATTTAGCTTAGTGTTGGAAAATAACGTAAGCGACGTGTAAACGGTTTTCTCCGCTTAAAGGGAGCTTGTTGACATAGTGAAATCTTGATTCGGATACTCGGGAAGTGGAGTAAGGCGAAGAGGAGCTTCGTAGCCGAACCACTATAAATCTTGGCGTCTTGGTTTGATTGTTCCTTCTCTCATCTCTTTATATTGTTGTGATTCTTTGTTATTGTTGGTTTAGTTATAACTAGTAAATACATACATTGTTTGTTCATAGTGTTGGTTGGTTGAACATATACTCGGATCTAACAAATTTTAGAAGTAAAATTTTAAAACGATAATTAACCTGTAAACTATTCAATCCCCCCTCCCTTCCCTTCTAGTTTCCACAGATAAGTTTATCACTAATTTTTTAATATGCAGTATGTGAGGATGTTAGGCTAATATTATTGTGGGATTAACACACATTTGTGTGGGTCATATTTATATCTGAGATGCAGTTCAATTGGTCTAAAAAAATTCCAGAGGGTTTTGTTATTTATTTTTTTAGTCGATCATTAGTGCTGCTTTGTTATTAGTCTATTAAAGTCGATCGTTGGTACGGTTTTGTTAACAGTCGACTAAAGTCGATCGTTGGTACTGTTTTGTTACCAATCGACTAAATTCGATCGTTGGTACTGCTTTGTTACCAGTCGACTAAAGTGGATCGTTAGTACGATTTTGTTACCAGTCGACTAAAGTTATGCTTTTATTATGTTATGTTTTTTTTCTTTTCTAGTTTACTACCCTAGTCTGAGCTTTTGCGATTTTGCCGCTCTGACTATGGGGGAGTATGAGATAGATTAAGTTAGTCGACCCAAGACCGGTCTGTGGGCTTATGGTCCATTAGGTTTTAGGTATCATGTCGTTGTAATCTATTAATAGTGGTTAAATAAAGTTACACCTATGAGGTTTCATTGTCTAACAGTTAATTGCAATAGTTTGTTTAAATAAATGAAAAAGAAAAAAAGGATGGTTTCAAAAAAGTAGTGTTAATTGTGTTATGAGTGCATGAGTACTTTGGTGTTATAACGTTAAAGATAATGTGATGCTGATGTTTTATTTTTGAACGACGGATTTGTTAGAAACTAGCAAGTTGATAGAAAAACTTACAAGCAAAGGGTACGAGTATTTTTCATCCAAGTAACCCAATTTAATTTAGAATCACAACGATTAGAACATCAATTAAAAATTTGAACCAAATCATCAAAAAGAAGCTCCTTACGCGGATTCGTAGCACCAAAAAGCAACTGATTCCTAAAGCGCCAAATTAACCACCACTTCACATAACAAACACTTTCCAAGATCTCTTTCTGTCGCTTAAAAGTCGAGAGGAATTAAGTCATAGAAGCCAATCATCATAAGATGCTAAATCAATGTCCTCGAGTTCCCACCAACGCATAAGTTTCCTCATAATATTGCACGACCATTAGACAAAAATTAGGATATGGGAACTGATTCACAAAGCAATGACAAAGAGGGCAAAACAATAGGCAAATATCAAATACCTTAAAGGAAATATCAACCGAGTAGGCAACTTATCCAAACAAACTCTCCAAGCAAACACATTAATCTTAATGGGTATGACTTTAACCCACCTTGTGGCGACTTTCTCCTTTGGAAAAATTGAATCATAAATAAGCTAACAAATATATTTAATAGAAAACTCACCTGTAGCTTCTAACGACCAAACCCAATGGTCGGGGATATTTGTAAATATTAGACCATCCATGCAGGATAAAAGAAAACCGAGTTGTTCTTCCTCAGCACCATCTCTAAGAGGTCAACGAAAATTATCAACCATGGAGAGCATTTAGAGAAAGAACTTGGGGAATTAACCAAGGGTCCTCCCAAAACAAGGTGGTTAACCCATTGCCCACCTTTTTGCGAATTGGATCTAAAAGATTAATGCCTTTTGTACGAAGAACTGTAACCTCACTAATAATGTCTAACCAAGGAGAGCGTTTAGAGAAAGAACTTGGGGAATTAAGAGCACCGTCTTCACCATAAATAGTTGTAGGACCAATAATCACTTCACTTCACCATTATCACTTGTATACGAAATAGATATAAAGAAAAGAGAAAGATTTATGGAATAGAAAGAAAGGAAGGAAGAACAATAGAGGATTATCAAATGTATGGAAATGCTTACAAATGACAACCAACCCTTCTCCATGTGTGGAGAAGGGTATATATAGTGCCTTAGGGTCATATGTGACACCTAGGTATATTAAGACAGGTCAGGCTCAGGTTTCGCTAGGTTAAAACCCGTAACTTATACAAGATTAGATTAAATACCAAGCCTGATTATCCATTCTAACCTATTACAATGAATATTAATTAATGACATTGACTTCCTAAACGAATGACCAAAACTTCTTTGTTCAACTTATTATTTTGAGGCTAACAATCTCCCCCGAAGTGAGGTCATTGAACTCCTTGTATTTGAGCTCTTTGAGATTGCATTGTCGTTAAGCTTTTGTAGTCTCGGTCTTGGTCTTTATCTTTGTTGTAGGCTTGTTCCTTCATGCTGTGTGATCTTTGATCTTGAGCTTTTGTCATTGTCTTTTGACTTGGTCTTTAATTATGAGATCTTTAAGTCTTTTCCTTATTTGTCTTCATCATCTTTGCCATCTTGCGATCTGTAGAAACTAGAAGGGGGGTTGAATAGTTTTTACCGTTTTAAAATAAAACTTAGATTGTTGACTTGTGTAAACTCAAGAGAAATACACAAATATATATGATAGCAATGCAATAAGTAAATAAATAATCTATGAAGTATGAACAAGTCTTATAGTGGTTCGGCTCCGAAGCTCCTCTTTGCCCTACTCCACTCCCCAAGTACCCAACTTGAGAGTTATCTTCACTATGTCAACAAGCTCCCTTTAGGCGGAGAAAACCGTACACGTCACTTACACTTTTTCTGGTACTAAGCTAAATACCGAGTTCTACTTCGAGATAGAACCAATCTAACACACTATGTATTTTGTGGCCTAAATACTAACCTATCATACACATATGATATACACAACACACAACACAAGATATACAAGATGAATGATTATCACAATCGTGATGACACAACTAAACTATTAACACTTGAAGCTTGACGTCTTCGTAAGTGTTCTTTACTAAAGAGTGGAATGAGTTGATCACTTGTAATGGATTATGTAACAAGTATAATGATCAAAGAATATAAAAGATAAAAGATACATGTGAAAAATATTTGTCAAGAGTTGTTTAAAATAAAAGCTTAAGTTGAAATTTAAAGGCCAGCCCTTTGAAATTCAAATTTGTCCCAACCAGCTGGTCCGTGCGACTCACGGATCCACCATTTGTTGGATCCGTCCCGTGTATTTGGTGGATCTGTGGGTGGAGCTGGGACAACATTTGTCATTTTGTGATTAACCCTAAATCTATACAAAATATCGTTTTGTACTTAAATAAAAAAAAAAAAAAAAATTAGTTTATTATATTCTTCTATGCAAAATAATATTTTCTTATCATCAATATGGAAAGATTTTCTAGATTGGGAAGATATTTGAAAAGTTTAAAAAGATTGTTTCCACTTATTGTTAATCTTATTATGTCTTACTGTATTAGATATAACAATGTTATAATTACTCAAGTGTTATAACTTAATCATTTAATTAAAAAAGGTTTATGCAATGATAATATTTTTCATTGATCATAAACTATGTAAATATAATGTCATATTCATACCTAAGTGGATTTGTCGTCGTCAAGTAAACTTTTGACTAAATAACTTGTTTACGTAAACTTTTACGTAGTATGACATTATATTTGTTATTATCAAAACATGAAGATCATTAAATATAAATATTGTTTTTACGCGAATATTTGTATTAACAATCTCCCCCTTTTTTATGATGATAAAATATAAACTCATGCTTATTTAAAAGTTACTAAATAAGTATTTAGTGGATAAGTTTACAATTCTTCTCCCCCTTTTTGTCGAAGCAAAAAGCATTGTAGAGGCCTTCCTTGCATGTCTTGATTTGACGAATGCTAAGTGACTTGGTTACGAATGCAAAGTAAAAAATAAAGACACTATTGCAAGTGCTCCCTCTTGGTGTATGCTCCCCCTCGCTTGGGGCACCAAAGAATCAAGCTATGGACGCGTGCTACAAAACAAAGTTAGTAGACAGGCAAATATATATATGACAACCACAAATGCACACATATACATTTTACGCAATAAACATCCATCATCAACACAACAAAAGAAAATAATGTTAAATCCATTATAAGGGATAAAACATAAAATTTGGCATTAAAGCCCATAAGACAAAGAACTTAAACTAGAAATGAAAAGATAATAACTAAAAATCCTAAATCATGAGATAAATATCATTTTCCCATATAATCCGAGGGGTGAGGTGAGATCTCCATGCGGCTAATGCAGGAAGTAAGGTGGGTTTGAAGAACAGCCGAGGTGGTGTCGAATGTATGAGAACATATAGTTAACACGGTTTCGGAGCATTTAAATTTCATACCTGGTAGTGCTACAACATTGACAAAACATGTTGTGGATGTGAGGCATGTCGTTTGGATGAACAAAATCCAAGATGTTTGGAGGATTAGGAAAATCTTGATTTCCAAGATTTGGTGGTGGATGGTAAATGTTTTCGAGTGGAGGTGCATTGTTGACGAGGTGAGGTATATTGTTGTTAATGTTATGATGTGCGGTCATCGTAGGACTTCTACACGAGAAGTTTTACAACTTCCTAGGCAGTGCACCTAATCGTTGTATTGTAGTATAGGCAAGACTCGGGGTTGTTTATCATTCACTCAAGGAATAGGTTGGGAAGGCTTGATCACGGTCTAACAAAATTCTAAAGATTGAGGGAAGATTCTTTTTGTATTTTTATGTTTTATGGAAAGCAAGTAAATCATATATTAGGGAGGTTGGTTGGTTGGTTTTAGCTATTAAACTAAATAATAATCTAAACTAATGGTGATAACAATAAGATAAAAGATTGTGTTTATTTAATCATGTATTACTCCCTAGATTGCTTCTCCTAGTGTTGTTGCCTTGTCACACTTGTGATGATCTGTGTAACTATTTCCTAAAGCATGAACGAATTACACGAACCCACCGTCTACTTAGTATGCCACTAGAGCAATGCACATGCAAGGTAGTATGAAGACTATTACACGGCCCCTAGGAGTACACTAAGTGCATGTGAAATATATTAAAAGTGGATCAACCATATTAGGGGGCAAGGTAGTATGAAGACTGTTACCCGATGGTATCCTTTCTACACAATCACGTTTCCCTAGACATATCAACAGCGATGCAGACAAAAGCTAGTTTTCTAAGACCGAACATGCACATCCATCACAAGAAGTAACACCACTAAGATCTACATTCTAGGTTTCATGCAATCATAAATAAACACAATAGGAGGTTTAGCCAAGCACGTTAAAGATAAAGCAAGAACAATAAATCAAACAACACATAGACATATTGAATGATTAAGTAAACCTTACTTGATTAAAACATGAATTGGAAGAAGTATAATAGGGTTTTTAGGCCCTAAAATCATTTCCTACAGCTGCTAAATGAACTAGAGTTCGTACCCTCTTTTTATTCTAAAGTTACACACCCAAAACCCTAAATTCGGGTTTGTATATATAGGAAAAACGACGCCACGGCGTCGCGTTTTTGTCATGACGCCGTCATGAAAAGAATCTTATAGATCTGCGTTTGAGTCATTGCGGGCTGACGCCGTCATGAAATGATGTGACGCCGTCACTTGATGGGTTGTGACGGCGTCGTGTATAGCTTATGACGCCGTCTCTAGGTTCTGTGAGCACAAATCTTTAAGAGTCTTGGTGCTGGTTCGTAATCTCGTCTGTTTCTTCTCCAAATAAGCCCAAGTCACGTGTAATTCATCCAAATATCTTCCAAATGAGAAATACCTGAAAAGGAACGATTAAGTACCTATTTTGGGCATAAACACATGATTTTAAGGGTTAAACGACCCTGAAAAAGTGTATAAAATGACACCTCATCATGTTAACAAACAATGGTTGGGTTGATGGTAGTGGTTCAAATCCGGGTGGTGGATTTAGAAATCTGAGAGGTGGTCGTGAGACACGTGGTGGTAGAGATAGATTAGAGGGGCCCGATGGCTAATTGTCCATCATTGACACACGAGGATTATTGGGTGACATTTGTAGTGGAGAAAGTTCTTGAGGTTCTTGTTTTATCGAAATGAGAAAACAAAGTTTAGGTGGAGGTGCAACGTGAGTTGGTGTTGGAGACTCACTTAATGATGTTGATGAGGTGTAGTGTGTGCTCTTGCTAGAAATGGATTTTGATGGAGCTTGTGGTAGAGAGAGGGATTTCTTTCTAGGAGGTGGTGAAGGAGTTATCTCATTTGGTTGTATCTCACTTGAGGATGTGAGATTGACATAGGTTGGATACTTGACACTCATTCTTGCTATTTTTCTTTTGAAGTTTGGTGGATTTGTTTTGGATGAACTAGTCATGGTTATGAGCTAGTAAGGTTGTATATGAGAAATGTGGAGAAAATGTAAGAAAAATGGTGTTTGAGGGTGATGATTATAAGGTGAAAGTGGTGAAGTGGATTGTATAATGGTTCTTGGATTATATAGAAAACATGCTATATCCTAAGATTTAAGAACCCACATAGTATCATATAGCATAGTTATAAGATAAAGTATAAAAATTTAAAAATCAAGAAAATTTAAATTTTGGCGCCTTGACTGGTAAGCCACGGATCCACCATACTAACATACAGATCTACCATATGGTGGATCCGTTGGTCGCAGGCTTCAATAAAAATGACCAAAGCTGTATTTTCTACCCAAAACTCGAAGAAAATTATCATGCAAACATCGTTATTAACATGATAAAAATATCCATAAAGCGTAACAAGATATCATTAGTACATAGTTTCAACATACATAGATCAAAGATTTCAATTCACCAATATCCTGATATAGAATTTATAACCAAAGATGCAAATTACCACATACCACAAGAACACATGGGCATAATGCAAGCATGTTCATTTTTGTTTCTCCAAGTACTTGGTGATGGTGCCAACATAATGGTTTAAGCACTTAAACATTCCTCTCTTCTCTCGTTAGGCTTTGGTAAGATCCTCATTATCAGATAGTTCATCAAAGAACTCGAGAAAGGATGATGCTTCATTGTCATCGGAAGATGAAGATGAAGAGGAGGTGACCGAGGGAGAGGCAATTTGATTCGCTAGAATCTATATATACGTAATTATAAAATATAATATATGATGATGAATTACCAAATTACCCTTGAGAACAAAGGTAAAAAGGAAAATCTTCACAAATATATATAATAAAATACGTATATAAACCGGGAAGTATGATTCCCGGGTCGTTATCCTCCAATGATTTGTGAAATTGAAACCACGTTTGATGTTCGGACAATGATTTGAATTGAAAACAAAGATTGCTTTGATTATCTACCTTTACAATAAAATATAACAATTAAGCACGAAAACTAATAACGGGAAATCAAACTTTAACTAAAAACGCAAAACGGTAACCCTAAACGATGGACAAAAAACCTAAATTTCTAAAATTTAAACCTAAAATAAAATTTTCTTTTTAAATGGACTCTAATTGACTAAAAAGTAAGTTTAAAGAAAACTAGAACAAAAACGGAGGTGTTTAAAGCTAAAAACGCGAAGAAAACGAGAACCGGGCTCGAAACCCGTTCTTTAAAAAGTGAACTTTCGCAAAAATGACCCTACGAAAGTTTTTCTATTTTTCCTAAGTGTAATATGATAAAATAAAATTTTCTAAAAAAGAAAAATATTTTTTTTGATTTTTATTTAATTTTTAATGATTAAAAAACTGTTTTAAAGAAAATAAATGATAAAAAATAGTAAACAATATTGGAAAAATGTGAAAAAATACAGAAAAGTGGATTAAGGTAAGCTGGATTTAGGAAAAATAAAAGCTAGAAAAATGGGCTTATAAATAAGCCGAAATAAGCTGAAAATAGCTTATGGGCTTAATGGGCTAAAAGGCCTATATAAAATAAATTATGCAACTCACTACCGGATGAGCTATTGTAGCATACCGGTAGTGAGTGTGTGTTATAAAGCGTTGGTTGATGGGGTTGAGGTCCCAAGTTCGAGTCTTGCTCACTTGGGGCCTCCCCTAATCCCAACGTTTTTGTTTCTTATTTTTTTTACATCTTTTTAAATAATCTGAAAATAAGCAACTTTAAAAACGACAAAAAATATTTATAACTACCAAATAAGCACGAAATAAGCTGAAAAAGGTGGCAGTTTGCTAAATTTACTCTAAGTAGAAAACTAACTGTTTGGTTGGATTTTGACTCAAATAAGCAAACAAATAAGCAAAAATTCTAAAGCCCTAAACCTAATAAGCAGCTAAATACCTAAATTAAGCAAAACTAACTAACCAAAAGCACAAATAAGCAAAGAAATGGGCAGATTATGCTTTTTTTATACTAAGGCAAACTAAACTAAATTGATAAGAGCTTAAAGGGCAAATAAGCAAAGACGAAACGAAAATAAGCACAAGCAGATTATCTATAATACCTAATAAGCAATGCTAGCAACAAAAAGCAATCCAATAAGCATAAATCCTTAAATAAGCTAAGGGGCAACAACTGCATTCCAAACAGCCTCAAAGAACAAGTTTTGGCTTAAAAATAAGCTATCAAAAAGAATCCTAAGGGCTCAAGGCTTATGGGGCTTATAGACTTCCTAAAAATGCAAAAATTCTAAGATTAAAATCACAAATAAGCTGGAAAAAGGACTATGAAACAAGGCTGTTTGCACCAGGGGAAACCTTGTCAGCTTTAAAAGAACAAAAAGTAGACCTAAGAATAAGCAACCAAATAAGCTCCAAACTTAAAATAAAGTTAAAACAGATAGAAATAAGCTTGAAAGGAGCTTATGCTAAAACTTTTAAGACATATAAGTAAGTTTTACTATCTGAAATTTGGATATGAAAATTTGAACTTTTGACTAAAAAAATAACTCATGAAGAGTTGACAGTTTTGAGTCAAACAAAGCTAAGCAAAGGGAAACTTATACCACTTAATTTTGACACTCAAAACACACAAAAAAAAAATACTCTAAAACTGGTTTTAATAGCTTAATCAAATAAGCCCATAAAACTATTTTTGGACTCACAATTTTTAAGGCAACTTAAAGAAAAACTCAAAACAGACTTTTAGACTTAAACAACTCTAAAAACAGATTAAAAATACTTAAAAACATATTGCAAAAGAAAACCAAGTGACCCAAAGTATTTTTAAACCAATATGACCCGTTTTGAAACCCTAACCCAAAAACCCCTTTAGGAATTCTAAAACAACATTTAATCTAAAATGGACAGATTTAAGCTAAGGTTCTTAAAGATAAATGACAAATAATCAATAATAAGTACTTTTAAACAAATTTTAACCAGAGAAAAGAACTTAAAAATAAGCAAAGTTGAATAGGCAGTTTATGAGCAAAAAGAGACACTTTAAAGCACAACTAAAGCCAGTATAGTCCAATAAGCCCGTCCAAAATTGGCTTATCATCCATATTTAGCAATCCAACAATAAGCAAAGGAATAAGATTTTTTAAGTAAATTAAAGAGCTTTTAGTAGCTTATGAGTGAACTTGAGCTTATGAAACAGTGAATAAGAGCTTTTGAAACGTAATTGCTTAATAGGTAAAACAGAATTTGAAATGGTGACACAAGAAAACTTTAATTTTTATTGAATTAAAAACTGATTACAATATGAAAATCAGATTACATTAACTGAAACAGAAATGAAACATTAAATTAAAGAGTACATAAGCTAAATTTAAAAGCTAACCTAAAGCTACTCTAAGCTAATCCTACTCCTAGATAGATTCATCTGTGTGAGCTACTCTTCTATTTATACTGATGTAGAGAACCTTCTAGCATCACAGGACGCTCCTACCTCATCTAATCTCCACCCATGGTTTCTAACTGCCTTCAATCCATTGATCTAAGCTGTCCAAGTATCATAACCAATCAAAGAGCTCAGGATCGCCAACATGGCATTCCTTGGTGTCAGACGTGGCATGGTTTTCTTCTAGATGAGGTTATTTCCATTTAAGTAAAGGTTAATTTGTGCAGGGTAAGAATGGGAGGGGGATGGTGAACAGTAAACCAATTTTCCCGCCCCCCCCCAATTCTCTTATTAACTTAGTTTGACCCGGTTTTGATACAAGTTGACTTGGGCTAATTTAAACTAGAAAAGAATTGGGCCTGGATAAGGATTTAGGATTTGGGCTAAGTTAATGGATAAAAAGGGTTAAGGGTTAAATGATTATAAGAGTTAACGACCGTTAGTCCTTTATTAATAAAGGGCTAACAGTGTTAGGGTTTTTGGGACTTTTAACAATAAGGCTCTTTTAGGTATTTTGTTGGTTTTGTCCTTTTGTGTGTTGACCATGAGCTTTTGTAGACCTTTGATAGCATTCTCTCGGATTTTGCACACTCAATTCCGTTCCTGTGTCCGTGTTTGTCCGGTTTTGACCGTTTTCTTGAGATTTTTGCAATATCCATACCTACACAATCACAAAGATAAAACAAGCAATATACAAGCATTTAAGGCACAATTTTTTCATTTTAGGGCTTATTTTGATATAAAACGGATATGTGTTTTCACACATATCAAAATTCCCCAAAATAAGCGATTGCGTGTCCTCACGCAATGTTATATGACTTATAACCAAACACCTCAAAACTTTTTCAACTAAACCTTTGAAAAGTAGCAAAGACTTTTGTGGGAAAAATTAAGAAATCACAAGTTATAAAACACCTCATTTTCCCATTTTTCTAATTTTTTTTTAAAAATATAACTGAGATTATTTCGACTTTCGTTATTTCCATAACTGTTAGAGATCATAGAACAAGATGCATTTCGATCCAAGAACGCCCAAAAAAGGATAAATTTATCGTTCCCGACTTTTCACTTATCCAAACCCAGCTTTAAACAAAATCACAGCTAAATATCAGTTAAGATGCTAACACTACTCATATTTGCAACTTGTGAACTTTTCACTCCCGACATTTATTATATCTTAAGTGAGTGTGCTATTTTGAATTTCAACCATGGATCAACGTTTTGCAACATACTATGCTTCATGTTCCACCTAAGAATAATGAGTTTGAAGGCGAGATCATCCCATGTAGCGACTTTCGTCTTGGCACATCCCAACCTTGCGGCTAAGTGACCAGGCTTTTGACACCCCACAGAGACTAGTATCGGGACTCACGGACCTTAGGTTTAAAAAACTCTCAGGTTTCCCGGATATTCATAGCTTATAAAATAGAATAGTCAAAGTGCAAAAGCATATTTGAATTTAACAAAAAGAAATCTATTTATTAATTCAAACTTAAAATTAAATTGTAACATGACAATTGTAACCCTTCGACCTTTTAGAAGGCTTGCAACATCGGTTGTAAGCCTGGCAAGACTGCAGCAACTTTTATTCTGTCTTGGATCCTTTTTCTTTTATGGGCTTTCTTTAGAAGACTACCACACGGTTGTGAGCCGGCAAGAGGTAGTAAACTTTTATTAACCCACAGCTTTTATTTATAATTCTATTTTCTTTGTATTTTTCATTTTTTCATTCATCAAACATTTTTTTATATTATAGAAGGACTTCTTTTTGAAAAAAGTCAAATATAATTTGATCTAAGACTAAATTTTTGCTATATATTACATAAATTGTTGATTTAAGTTTTGGTCTCCACAAACAGCAACGTTATTAACCGGTTTCGAGCTTATGGGAGGTAAAACCTCATATATACATACATGAGCTCTTAAGATTTCAAAATAATCTTGGTTAGATCCAAAACACATACTTAACTCTATCATTTTTCTTTCTTTGCCAAATTCTCTCAGCGAACGCTTAGCCTAAAAGTTAAGGAACAAGCTAGAGCTCAACACGCTCGATCGGGTCAAATTTACTCTTATTCTACCCAGCAAGAAAGTCAAAATTGTGACAAAAAACACTTATTTTATTTTTGAAATTTTAAATTTTTTGAAAATTTTGGTGGGAAAACGAGGTACGTGAGAACAACGGGCAAAAGTAGGTAGGATCATATCGAAGATATACTATCCCATACTAAAATTAAACATTGTCCTTAATGTTTCCTAGCCTAAGACTTAAAAAAAACCATACTAGAACTCAAAAGGGTCGAATGCATAACTAAAGTCTGAAGAAAGTATCACAAATATCTTAAGCCGTTAATTAAGTGTGCTAAAAGATAAATGTTAGACGATAATAATCTTTTAGGATATTGGATTTCCCCAAACTAATGGCAAGCAAAGGCTAGGAAGCTCGAGTGGACCGGGACAAATCACCGAACATGAGAGTCTTTAGAGAAGTTGGGTTCAATCCTGCAAACAATCACCAGTACAAACAACAAACACAAAGAACGAAAGAGTACAATCCTCCTCACAACACATTAGAAATAAGAAAGAGAATAGAAAATGGATAAACATGGGGTGCCTCCCACGAAGCGGTTTGTTTTTGGTAACCGAGTCACATAGCTTGACTCGATCCCTGAATTCATTCGTCCTTAGGGAGAGTAAATGGAAGAGAAATATCAAGCGGGCTTTCATTAATGTTGGATAAACATTTAAGCACTTGAAAGTTCCATCACGATGATAAGAGGTCCATCGGCTCTAAGTGGATGATGCCGGGGGTCAAAAAATGGTGTCCTCGTTTTTAGGTGGAAGAAAAGTACGGGAGAAACTGAGTTAGGTGAGATACGGAAAGGAAGAAAAGTCTGAATGACAAATATGAAGGAATCGTCATCTTCAACATCAATCTCATCTCCCCCTAGGTCAAAACATTCTTTCTTCATTAAGCTCATCAAAATTGTTTATCACGGGTGCATCGGTCTCAATAATTAAGCTAATCTCAACATCTGGTGGTTCTGGAGGAGGACGAGGAAATGACGGATCAAGATCAAAGTGGAATGATTCAAAAAGGAAGCTCCAAAAGAGGGTTATTATCAGAAATAACAATGCCAGACAACCTCTATGATCGGGCTGCTCAAACTCAAAAAAGAAACGAATCTCCCGGAAGAGAGTTATTAGTTTGAGTAGTGGTACTGCCACTTATGTCTTTCCGTATGAATCGTAAAAAGTCTCGAATTCGGGTAAAGAATTATCCAAATGAGAAAGAGAAGTATCAGACTCCTGAAAGAACGAATCACTATCCACGACGGGAATAGGAAATGAAGAGGGAGACTTGAACACATAATCAGGGGTGGGGTTATTTTTCAAAGATTTGATATTAGTAACAAGACGATAATGTTCAACAATTTCTCACGAAGAATAACGTCTTGGATTTGAAGAATATCTTCTAAGTCAAACTCTTTCTCTTCTTGATCTTCATTCACCTCCTCTAAGCTATCGATCTCCAAATTGAGAGGTGATGCTTCAACGTACTCGATGTTCTCATAAGAATCGTCATCACTTGAAGTATCATCATTGTTAGAATCGGATAAAATCTCAGAATGATTGCTCAAAGTATCAAAAGTGGAAGGATCTTCACAAATGGGTACATCATACGTATCGTCGGAAATACCCTTGAACTCACTTAGGATTTGGACAAGGTTCTCGACACTAGACTTTATTACTTCGTCTGATTCCGTTGCTGGAATAGTGTCAAGATGCTTATCCTTCATTATGAGAGAGTCAATGGCCTCCTTGGTTGATAAAACGGGTGTGATTGCAATGGTATAGTCCTCATCATCATAGCAAATGGGAATCTTCCAATATCGATCTTTAGCCGCTTGATCTTCCGCAATTCGCCTTTCTTCTGCCTTCTTTTGCATAATTTGACCAACCATATCACATATGGATGTCATTTGCTCCTTAAGCTTATTTTGAGAATTGAGAAACTCATTTTGAGAATTTAAGATTGGATGATTTATGGTATATTGCAGGGGTTGAAATTGGTCAAAACCAAAAGAATTAGGATCATAGCAAGAATTTTGCTCATAATAATCTTCATTCATTGTTTGACATTGAAAAGTTTCATGATGGCCCCCGTAATTTTGTTGAAAATCATGAAAATCTTGCAGGAAATTAAAATCTTGATTGTAACATGGTTCCAGATAGATGAACGGAACTTGAGGTGTACAATAGTGACCATAACGAGCATCGTTCTCGTAAAATTCACAAGAATACATAAGATGTTGTAGAGGTGGGTTGAAAACGTTAGGAGAATCATCAACATAATTAGTTTTGGAATCATAAGTGAATGAATTCTCATCTCCAGAATTGCATGTCGGATGAACACTTGGCAAAATCTGTGGGAGCTCATTAATAGTTTGATTGCATTGTTATGGATTAGAGATAATCGGAGTTTTCGGTGGACAATTATAACCAATATGAGCACCTTTCCCATAAGATTTGCAAGTGCGTCGTTGACAAAAGATTCCATCTAACGAATCACCACACTTGTAACAACAATTGTGGTTAATTTGTAGAGGACTTTGCGAAGAATTTAAACCGGGGTCTTGATTGAAGACGAATGTCTCTTGAGGTGCACTAACAACGTTAGTGTTGTGATTGGATGACATGAAAGTGTTTAGAATTTCATTTTCATGAATTGTATACCAACCTTCATTCAAACACTTTCGCACAAAAGCACAAGGTCGACAATATAGACCCTCAACCGGATCTCCACAAGTTGTACAATTATGAGGGGGTTTAGGAACAAGAATCTTGTCTTCAAGACTCCCTTTTGAACAACCACGGTTTTTAGTGTACAAAGTTCCACAAGACGAGCATTCTTTAATCGAGAAGAGGGGATTCAAACGATGATCGAGTGATGCCATAAGAATTAAACAATTTAGAGGGTTAATGAAAAGAATTAAATGGATAAGAAAAAAAAGAAGATTATTTTTTATTTTTGATCTTATTTTAACGGACAATGAGATAGACAACTTGCACCAAATAATCAAACTTACTTCACGGTAGCTCTTAAAAAATTGTACTTTTAAGGTGAGCCGTTCCTCGTAAATGACACAAATGGCAAGTTTTTGAATCTTTGATTCGAGTTGAGAACTTATTATGGATAATACCTCAATTGAAGGTATTATTTGTTGGTGTTCTTTTACCAACTTTGTTTATTTTCTTTTATATTTTTGATTTTTTTTTGTTTTTATATGATAATTATACTAAAAGAAAAGAAAATTATTATTTTTACTTTTTATTTTATAATTTTTTTTATTTTTTTATTTTTTAACAAAACAAAACTTTTCAAAAACGAAAG